>JBAPGN010002642.1:0-51251 GCA_037355405.1 Vitis amurensis
AAGAGAGAGATGCAAGCCATCAGGAGTGATTTTTGTGAGTGAAGTCTATGCCAGACCACATACTCCCAGGGTTTACTTGCAGAGTGACTTACCCCATTTTTGGGATGATTCATCATACTGGGCATACCACATGTGCTTGATTTTGACATTGATATCTCCTCTGTTATAGATGCGCTTAACTGTCTCGATGTATAGAGTTATTGGCACCTCTGGGTTCAATTTCCGTAGTAACTTGGTCCGCTTGGGGTACCTCACCTTTTCCTTGTTACATCACTCTAGCATCTACATTGGACTCTGTTTATACCTGCACTCATCTTATAGAGCTTACTGCTTGAGCCTCGTATATTTCACCAATCTTATCACGACCTATATCTTATCTTGATCAGAGGAAGATGTGGACTAGTTTGAGCTTTCTAGTGAGTTTCCACACGTCTTGGACGTAGGTGCAACATCTTTCGTGATGGTAGCGCCTGTTAGATTTGATGATGATATTGATGATGTTCTCATATTGATAGTTGACACGTGTGTCTTGGTTTCTTACATTAGCACTAGAGTTTGGGTCACTTTTTTTAATGCATTAATTTAGTTTTGCTTTGTCAGCATGGTTTCTAATGATCTTGGACTTTAAGGCATTTGTTCTTAGGCTGATAATGTTTTTGTTGACTAATCATTGGCTGTCCTAGAGTGCTGTTGATGACTTTATTGGCCTTATTTGGTTAATGATTTAAACCGTGCATACCCCATCGCTTGACCCAAGATCATTTTGGGACTTCTCATGTGTTCGATCTATTTCTTGATCTTTGTGGGTCATACATCACTGGGGCATACCCCCATCCTTGAGTCCACAGATCTTTTGCGACTTCTCACTGTTGATCTATTTCTGATCTTGTGGGTCGTCACACTGGGGCATACCCCCATCCTTGTTGTTTATCAGGTCTTTGTGTACTTTCTCCACTAGCTCGATCTATTTCTTGATCTTTGGAGTATCTATACATGAGGCATGCCCGCTTTGCGCTTTTCCTACTGGGTCATATCACGCCTTTCTTTGGGTTTTGCCATTCTCGGCTGATTTCATGATTGACAGGACGCAATTTGCATCTGCGGAGTTATCAACCTGGCACCGCCTAGCGCAGTGTTTTGCATCCCTCTATTGTCACGTTTAGGCATCCCCCTACTGTCATTTCGTTTGGGGAATCCCACTGTCATAGCTCGTTTTGGGGCATCCCGCCACTGTCAGTGACTCGTTTTGGGCAATATCCCCTCCCCTGCCATTCCTGTTTGGGGGCATCCATCACCGTCATTTCGTTTGGGGCATCTCTCCCACTGTCTTTTCGTTTGGGGCTCCCCATGTCATTTCGTTTGGGCATTAACGTTGTGGGCCATCCCCCAACCGTCATTTTACGTTTGGGCATCTCCCCACTGTCATTTCGTGTAGGATCCTATTTCATCTTGTTTAGGCTTTCTCCTACTGGTCAATTGCTTTAGGGATCTTTGTTTCGAGATTATCACCATCTAGGTCTCACCTATGGGTCCTTTCTGTTGTGTTTAGAGTTAGCTTTTTTGGTTTGGATTCAGAGCTATTTATTTTCTCATTTAGCATTTTAGAGTTAGCTTTTGGTTTGTGCTTCCAAGTGATTATTTTTCAGTTTAGCATTAGAGTTAGTTTTTTGTTTGGCTCAGAGCCATTTATTCTCTAAGTTTATGTTTAGAGTAGCTTTTTGATTTGGCTTCCAGATCATTATTCTCCTAGTCCGGCGTTCAGATAAGCTCCAATCCCCCATCAAACAACTTTTCCCTTCAGTTTGCGGCGTTCAGAGCCAATACTGGGGCAATATTCCGTTTCAGAATGAATTTAAACAGATCCTCACTGGGTTTGCATCTTATCCTCATACTCACGATATTGGTTGTTGAGATGATGGCGTTGCGTATTTTATGAGAACTCTTCGTGATCTCATTGGGGCATTCAGCTAGATCCTATCTAAACCACCTGATGCAATGCTGGGTAAATGGATTTCGATTTTGGATGGAATTTGTCGATCTTCACGGAGTTGCTAGCGCCACTTGCGAGGTATGGGCTGATGATCGATGACGTTTTACTATTTTATGATGAGCCCTATCGATGGAGCAATCATGCCGGCTACTTTTGTTCGACCAGAGTTTTCAATGACTCTTCTATTGAGTAGACGGCTCTGGATTTAGGATTTGATTGATCAACAGAGATCTAGTCGATGATAGATGTCTGTAGTTACAGATTTCCAAGCTTATTTCGTATATTTTTGATGTCACATGACATTTTCGCATTTCGATGAGGTTTGGAGATTCTTCGAAAGATTACATGATCGTTCCACTGTATGGAGTACGTTCCCCCGAGACGATGATTTTTCGCTATTTCGGTTTATGGATGATTCCTTAGTGGAGCTCTCGGGAGTCATCCAGTTAGGCACGGCACTTCTCGTGACTCAGTGCAATCTTGCCTCTGAGCTATGTAGAGATGCATCTTAGTTGATGATTGGCGTGATGCTCGTATGGATTTCGGATGACTGAATACTTATCTTTGGTTGATGCATGATTCGACGTCATTTGAACATTTCCGCCTACTTGTCACAATTTGATGCATATACTAGGGCATATTTTCACTCTCTGATCGAGATTTGCAGATCTCGCTTTTTGCGTGATCGCCCTGTAGTGTACAAGAATTGTCGGGTTGATTGATTTCGGTTTTCATCTCTGTCATGACTCTCAGTATGGACTTTTCCTTGAGTGTTTCATCGGTGTTCGACTACTTTATGGTATATTAGATTTTGGATGAGTCATCTCAAGCTTAGGTGGAACTTTCACATATCATTTTCATCGATCCACAGTGTAAATCTCTAAGCATCCCTATCATTAGTTATGCCAATGGTAGTCATCAGGCAAGTCGGATTAATTGATGCCATACTACGGGGCATTATTTCCTTCCTCAGCTTATGGAGATGTCCGTTCTGTCCACGGATTTGTTAAGTTTCATCAGTTTGATCGATGAGATATTCGTATTGCTGTCAGTCCTATTTGCATATCATCGAGAGAGCTTTCAGTTGTGCTATGATGTTCGGGTTGCGACTTGCCATCGCTATTCTTGTTTTTTCGGTAGAGGGTTTATTTGAGATCACAGTGATTACCCATCAGTAGTCGTTTTCTGCTGGGGTCTTATTTTGGATGATCTTGGTTTGAATTCACCTACTCACTAGCCGAGACTCTTGTCGAGACTGTATGGAGTCCTGCTTCTATGACTTCCTGATGGTATCGAAGAGTTGTTGTGATGATGCTTATCACTAGGGCATATTCCTGCCCATGCATTCCCTTTCATTTTGTGTTTCATTCAGTTTCGTGTCTTTCTGTGTATTACTTAGGTAAGTTGTCTTCTCAGCTTTGACGTTCAAGGTAGTCAGTTTGAGTTTGGCGTTAGAGCCTGTTTTGCCATTGGCGTGCAGCGGCCAGCTTCGTTTGGCGTTCAGAGCCATTGTTTTTTCTTCCGTTGGCGTTCAGAGCCATCGTTCATTTTCTATTGGCTTAGAGTCCCACTTTTCCATTGGCGTTCAGAGTGTCGCTTTCATTTGTACATCGCAGTGCTATCACATTCTCAGTTTTGGCGGTCATACCATCTTCATTCTCAGTTTTAGCATTCAGAGCATACTATTTCTCAAAGTTTGCGTTTCTAGGAGCCGTCATCACTTTGCTCAGTTTGTGTTAATAGCTCATCTTATCTGCAGTTTCGGCCGTTTTAGAGTGCCATCATCGGTTTCTCGCAGTTTGCTATTCAAATTAGCCATCATCGTTGTCTCAGTTTGGCTGTCAGAGCGATTCACTATTTTGCAGTTTGGGTTCCATAGTTCATCATCACTTCTCAGTTTGCGTTTCAGAGCTATCACTATTTTCAGTTGGGCGTTCAGAGCTGTCATCACTTCTCATTTGGTGGTCAGAAGCCCATCCTCTTATTTTCTCAGTTTTCGGCATTCATAGCATTCTATTATTCTCAGCTTTGGCGTTCAGAGCCATCACGTTCTCAGTTTGGCGTTCAGGAGTCCAAAAATTCATATTGTGTAGTTTGGCGTTCAGAAGTCGGTCATCTGCTTCTCAGTTGGTGTTCAGCACAGTCCATAATTATTCTCAGTTTTCGGCGTCAAAGCCATCATCATTCTCAGCTTTGGCGTTCAGAGCCATCATCGTTTCTCAGTTTTGGCGTTCATAGTAGCATCACTTTATTTTCATTGCGTTCAATAGGCTCATCACTGCTCAGTTTGGTGTTCGAGCCTAGCTATTTCTCATTCGAGTTCATGCAGTCCATATCTTCTCAGTTTGCTGTTCAAGAGCCATCATTGCTTATTCGGTTTGGCAGTTAAAGCCATTTTCGTTCTTAGTTTTGGCGTTCAGAGCCATTTTTCATGCCCATTCAGGCATTCAATGCCACCATCTTTCCTTAGTTTGGCGTCCAGAGCCAATTGTCAATGACGCGCTGTCAGACACGTTGAGTCATCACCTCTTTCGGTTTTGATCTTAGTTCAGTATCATGTCTCTTCTCATTGTATCATTGCAGAGTCACAGGCCGTCATTATATCCACTAGCAATTGCGCATTGTTGCCTCAATTGATGTTGGCGTTTATTCCTCGTTCATCACGTGCACGCGTCTTACGCCTATTTTCGCTCATTGTCCTTTCATACTCCTTCTCACTGCTTTATTGCGATGTCTTTGAGTTCACAGACACATACCTTCGGTCACGTTTGTTTAAGCTTACATCTTGCCATTTTCATATAGTCTCACTAGGGTAGTCCCTTCTGGCACATTCTTTCGCGTACTTCAGAGTGGTTCGGATCTAACGCATCTTGATATTGGGTCTTGTCGAGTCTCTCCTGGGACAATAACTTGGAGGAGGCCTGGGTTCTCAGTTGTGGCTTCAAAGGGATATTTTAGTTTCTTTTGTTCTTATGATTAGAGCTTTTTTTGTTCGTCCTTGGCTGAGTGAGATGCTTCACTAGTGTCTAAGGGGGGCTCCTTGGGTTCTGCGGTAGAGTTCATTTCATTTAACTAAAACTATTCACACCTTCTTTTAGCTTCAGTGTTCATATTCTTAACACTCATGAATCTCTACCGAAGTGAGGGGCACATATTTTGTAGGACCGCTCGGAACAAGTAGTTTTTTTATTTCATTATTACTTATTTTTGTTAGTTTTTTTAATTTTCCTACCTTTTTTCCTCGGCCGTTCGACAATTGATGAGAGGCTGTTTTTGGGGCAGAGAAAGAGAAACGAAGTGGGTGCTCATCAGGTGACAAGATGGGAACTGGACATTGGTAACACAGGCGCGGAAGGCTTTGCCAAGGAAGATTAGAAAAAAGTAAAAGGGAAGGGGTGTTTAGAGAGAGGACTGGGGGGGGGGGGGACTGGCAGGAAGGGAAGCTCGTCTTGGGTTCAGGTATGATTCATTGCAATACCTTTAGTATTTTCTTCGTTTAGTTTACGGCTTGTCTTGGTCCTCGTTGTTTTTTTTTTTCTTATTCATTTTGTTGATTGAGTGGATTGTCGTAGCCAGTCGTTGCGTTGTGAAGACTCGAGTCTGCTTTGTTCGTTTCGGTTTGTTTGGTACGTTTCTTTACTCATGAATATAGTCCATACGATGCTTCGTTTTTCTCATCACTTTATTATATCAAAGACATCTGCCATGACTTCTACCCCTCACCACAACCCAGGTTTTCTTCTCTAAACCATCACCTCCTCGATTTCCTCCGCATGCATGGAGCTCTAAACTCATGGGCCACTTCCTCTCCACCGTTTATTCTCATCTTTCTTTCCATACCGAACCCACCGTGCACCATCATCCAAACCGCCACTTAGTGTCACACCATAACTGCTATCCGCTTCGTTGTTTCTGCATCTGGTGGAGGAGGGTTTCTCTGAAGATTTACCATCTCTGCAATGTGGCCCCGTGTATTCGAAGAGAAGTATGCGAGGGAGTGATTCCCCCGGCGCCACCCAACTTTCCAGCAGCAGTATCCGGTCTTGAGGTCGCAACTGATTTCTCCCAAGCGCGCGACGCGGTTCGCCATGCTTGCTCGACCGAGTGATAGCGCGCAGCTCGGCGCGGCGGCAAGTCTCTTGGGCCTTGCGTGGTAAGTGAGCCTCCCTCAGGGTGACTTCCAGCGGGAGGAGGACTGTGGAAATTGAAGTTTGGCTTGGGTGTTGAGTTGGGGCATTAGGTCCCATTTGTTGGATGAGCTCAGCAGTGAAAGATAGTAAAAAAAAAAAAAAAAAGGAAAAGAAGGTTCAGGCTTTAAAGTGGTTTTGCTAGGTTTTGGGCTGATGAAGATGGCTTTTTAATAAAATGGACATGGGCGTAGGCTATAGGTTTTAGGGCTGATGAAAGAAGTGGCTTTTTTAATAAATGGACATGGGCTAGCTATGGTTTGTGGCTGGATGGGAGATGGCTTTTAATAAATGGACATTGCTTAGATTATAGACCTGGGCTTAATGGATATGGTTAATTATTAATGATATTATCATTATGTTATCATTGTTATTTATTATTATTATTATTATTGTTATTATTATTATTTAAATTTAATTATAGTCCATATTATTTTTATTATAACATTATAGTAATTCTATATTATAATGGTTATCTTCATTGTATTATTATTGATTTATTATCGTTATTACGAGGTTAAATTGGTTACTGATTATTACATTGTTATGTGATCATTATTTTTGTCAATTATTATTGATTTTATTGATCACTATGATATTATAATTTCACCTCAAAATTTGATTATTAATATTTATTACCCTCAACTTTCAAAATCTTTTATTCTTATTCGATTATTAATTATACAACAATTTCAAAATCCTACTGATTATTATTACTGAACGCCAATTTCAAAACCTCATTACTATTGTTATATTAACCCAATTTCAAATCTCATTATCATGTATTATTTTTTCACACTTCGAACATCTATTTATTTATTATTAATTATTTATAATAATTTATCCATCAAAATCTCATTATTATATTATATTACGTCAACTTCACAAATTATTTATTATTATATATATCATTATCCACTTTCAAAAATCCGTATTATTATAATTTTACTCAACTTTCAAAATCTATTTTTCTTATTATATCATCATAATCATAAAAAATCTCATTATCTTATTATAATACTCAGATTTTCAATTATTTATTTATATAAATAATCATCCAAAAAAAATAAATTTCCAAATTTTCAAAATTCATTATTATGTATTTTATTGACCGTCAACTTTCAAAATCTATTTATTCTTATTATTTTATCGATTAATCCAAACTTAAAATCTCATTATTAATTATTATTTATTACTTCACTTTCAATAATCTATTATTCTATTATTATTATAATTATACAAACTTTTCAAATCTACTATCAAAATTACAACCAACTTTCAAAATCTACTATTTATTATTATTACACAAGCTCTCAAATATTATTATCATTATTATTATTTCCACTTTCAACATCTATTTATTATTATTACTATTATTATCATTAATCCCAAACCTCAAAAATCTCATTATTATATTATTATTAATCCACACTTTCAAAATCTTTTTATTATCATTATTATTAATTTAACTTTCAAAAATCCTACTATTATTATTATTAACCCAACTCTCAAAATATTATTATTATTATTATCATTAATTCAAATTTTAAAATCTTATTATTATTATTACTATTATATTTTATTATCATTATTAATTCGATTCTCAAAATCTCATTATTATTATTATTATTAATTCACACTTTCAAAATATTATTATTGTTATTATTATCATTAATTCAGACTTTCGAAATCTTATATTATTATTAGTATTATTAATTCAAACTTCAAGACCTTATTACTATCATTATTAATAAATTCAACTTTCAAAAGTCTATGGTCTCGCAGTTCAATTTCCTAAGTCCGTTTTCTCGTTTTCTTTAAGAAATTTCGATTTAATCACCTGGAGCTTTAACCTTCAAAAACTTAATTCCAAATACTCCAATTTTCAAATAAGCTTCCAATAATCCAGTTTTCACTCGAAAGTTTTTAATCGCATTTCAGTTTCCTAAATAATCTTCTGATCTTCTCGATTTTAATAAGCAATAGTGATTCTTCATAATTCTAAAGCACGGGATTGGTGATATTAGCTCATGAACAATAAATCGGGCTTTGTTGGGGGCTTTGTGTTTGACCCCTTTTTGACTATCAATTATCGTGCTTACTGTATTTTGCTTGAAGCTTTCGTTTTGCACTCCGACATGTATGAGCTATGTTTTGTATTCATTAATTGTGCACTAATCCGTTTCTCGATAGCGCATTGTGGCTCGTGGCCGAGGTATGTATCCACTCCCTTTCTAGTCAATCTCTATTGCATGTTTTGATTCTCATATTGCGCATGATTGATGTGAGTATTCATTGATTTACTCATCAATTGCCACATCAGCTTCATTTTATTAGTAGAGACCCGATTTTAGGGACTTAGAGGGGTGCTATGGTCTTTACCGTACCTTCCAGATGAGTAACCTGACCCCCGAACCCGATCCGGTTTCTTACAGACCACCTTTTCCAAAACAAGGAGTCACACTTAGGGTTTTTCTTTCTTATTTTGTTTACCCTTTAAAAATAAAACAAAAATAAGTGGCGACTCCAAGTCATTTTCTTAATCAAATAAAATCAATTTTTCAAAATTAAAATCGAGTTCGCCATCGAGTGGAAACGCATTGAGCCGAAATGCGGGGTCCACAATCTCCTTTCGTTTTTTGAAGAGTTCAAGAGGCCGAAGCCCTAAACAAACTCAAAGCCCTAGTTTAATCCCTATAGTCGTCATCACCATCAAAGTTGCTTTAGTCATGTGAATATCCCAAAACAGGCTTGAAACCCTTTTGGTCGTCAATGTGGTAGTCAACATCCTTGTAATCCTCGTCATGTCATCATTCCTCTATTTGCGCTCCTCATCATCACCATTTTCCTTTTTGTTGGTATCGAGACCTTCACTTGTGTAGGTAGAGATTCACCCTTGAACGTAAGTATTGTTTTTAGTTGATACATTATTTTTAAGCTCGTAATTCTTATTGATTAGATTTCAAGTGTGTATGGATGATGCTTTTATACTTTCTAAAATTTTATGATAAAATGATATTAGAAAAATAAAGAACGTGACATGTTTTTAAGGTTTTTAAAATAATGTTAATGTACCTCTAAATCATCATGAATTAGGTTTATTTTTAGGTGGGCTTATTGTTCAGACATGGGTTTAAATCTAATAGAAGACTAATTGAATTATCTTTTGTTTTTTAAACCATTGCATGCTATTTTGTTGAAGTATTAATTTATTGTATGTGCCATTCTAAAATTGAGAAGACAACACAATATTTTTTCAAAGTGACAAGACAAGACTAAAGTATGGGTGATGGATGACAAATCGCTTTCAAATTCATTGTTGTCAATTTTCATAGCAAACATGAAAATTATAGAGCATTAAATCCATTATAGTTACGTGAAATTGATTATGGTTTGTGCACAACTCAAATATGAGATGTCAAGTGATTTTAGCGCATTTTAAAGACATAAATCTAGCACTAGGGGCAGGGAAAGAAATGAGAATATGGTTAGGGAGAAACATTATTAGAAAATAGATCATGTATGGTGTGATGTTAACATAGTATAAATAAGTGATTGTGCATAATACCTTTCTCACCTAGGAAATTTGAGTACTCAATTTTGTATCAATCGCATCTATCATCTTGTATGTTTTAATTTTGGTAGAAAACATCTTACTCATGTATTATGGTTTGACATTTTCAATAAATTGCCTTAATCACTAACTATAACTTCTATTTATCCTATATTAAGGCAAAAAAAAAATGAATTATTAATTATGTACGATCACTTATTAATATGTTGGTGATTTGCACACATGTTTGTCTGGTTCAATAGTTTCCGTAGGAGATGGACTTTATAAAAAAATAGACACCATTTATACTTGGGGAAGCACTAATCAAGAAAGGTTGTTCGGTGATTTTGCATAGGGGGAAGATGGTGACCTGAGGTACTTGACATTTTTTTCCCACACATTGTTCATGGTATATATATATTTCACATTCTCCATTTAACATAAGCTATTTCTCACAATTCAATGAGGTCTTGTGTAATATGCATGGTCTATAGATCACAAGGGATGAACTATCTTTATTGAATGAGTTTATTTTTTGTGTAAATAGTGTGGTATGTGTTAAATGCTTCAACTTCATCCATTATGAAATTAGAATTCATTAGATTTTGTGTTATTCTTATTAACATTTGTATACATTCAGATTATTAGAGTTGTCTCCCGCATGCTCAATGCACAACAACCACAACCATTGCACTCACACTACTTTGATCCATCATTCTCAATATGGGCTTAAACATCTCATTTTTTACGTACTTCTCAATTCTTTTTGATTGGTTACTATGTACGGGTGCATTCCAAAACTTGTGAAGGGTGGCGCTTGGTAGCCTTCCTTACAAGGCAAAAAAACATATGAAATCATGGATAGATGTCATATGTTTCATGATGCTCACTTAGTGCGAAGAGATATTTCGACATGTAAGTTGGTAGTACCTTGGTTTTAAAAATTGGACTGAATCGATCGATTTGACTGTCGGTCAGTCACGGTTCCGATTCGGTCCGGTCAATTGAACTGGAATTGCATTGAACTAGGGTCAGATCGCTTAAATCGGTGGTCCAATCGATGAATCGGTCGGTTGGATTAAAATTATTATTATTATTTTTTAAAACAACATCAAAATGATGTTATTTTGAAGGGTATATAATGAAAATCATGGCTGCAAATTGCAAACCCTCCATCATCCCCCCGTAGCAGCTATCGACTTGTCGTTTCACCCGCCCTTAATGCGCTATGGCCCACGACACCTAGACAACTCTCATCGGTTGTCGTTACAAGCCAACAACCTTCCCTGTCGTCGCTTCTTCCCAGTTCCCCGCCACAGCGTTGGAAGCCGATAAACCTCCCTACCGCTGGAAAGCACCCTGACTGGCTGTAAACTTCCCACACCCCCCACCCCCTTGATCGGCTGTGAACGAAGGAAAGGTGATAGTGTGACACCATTGGGTTCAGGAGTTGTACGGATTGCAATGAAAACGCTCTAATCAGGTGGCTTTCTTGTTCCGGCACTTGATCCATTCAATCAAAAACTAAGAAAAGAGAGAAAAATGGAAAGAAACGAAAAAAGAAAAAAAATTGCCATTATTCATGCAATCAGTTTGGTAGTTTCTTTTTGGGGGGTATAATTGCAAAGAAAAAACTCTACCTTTCTAGTTTGATATTTTTGTTTTTGTGGGGTTCAATTAGTTTGGTAGTTTGACTAGTTTCCTTACAGGTGAAGTAATCATAGGAAATAGGCATTTTAATTTGAATGTGGAGGCGATGGGTGATGGGGTTGGAGCCAATTAGGATATGGAAAGATATCAGATTTCTTGCATAAATGGATAAACAACTCCCATGGTTCCGTGCCATTATTCATTTAGATAAATTTACTAATTGATATGTGATTGTTATAAATTGCTGATGACTTGATTATAAATCATTAAATTGTTGACGACTTTCATTCTCTAGATTAATGTGGGATTTTTGTTTCTAATTTGATAGAGAAATAAAAAATGGAATCAAACTTGACCCCATCCCTTGGTCAAGATTCAACTACCAATTTACAATCAACTAGAAGTAAGATTGGTCCTGCATGGGAGCATGATTTTGAAGAAAGCTATGCAAATTGAAGGAAATCTTTTATTTGTTTGTATTGTAAAAAGATTGAAAAAGGTAGGGTATTCATAGAATGAAACAACATCTTGCTGGAGTGAAAGGAGATTTTGGTCCATGTAAATCGATTCCTCCTAATGTAAGATTTCAAATGGAAAATTCTTTGCAAGAGTTTGTGAATTCCAAGAAAACAACCCAAGAAACATATGAATGTAGAAATCCTTATGGTCCTAATGTGTCACAATTTGAAGGGGATATGGTAGAAGGTGAAGAAAAGGTTCAAGAAATGCAAAGTCCTATGGCAGCTAGTAGTGGAAAAAGAAAAAAATCAACGGTGGATAAGTATTTTGCACCAAGAAATACTCAAGGAGCTCAACCTTCCATGAGGAGTGTAATAGCTGGAAAAGAAGCAATTTGGAGAGTGGATATGGCGATTGAGAGATTCTTTTATGATGCATGCATTCTTACTAATGTTGTGAATTCCTTCCACTTCAAGCCAATGTTGAATGCTATATCTCCATTTGGTCCTGGATATAAGGGTCCAAATTACCATCAACTATGGGTTAATCTTTTAAAGGATGCCAAGAAGGAAGTTCAGTTACTTGTGGACTCTTATCATCCAATTTGGGCAAAAGT
Organism: Vitis amurensis; assembly: GCA_037355405.1. Lineage (NCBI taxonomy): Eukaryota > Viridiplantae > Streptophyta > Magnoliopsida > Vitales > Vitaceae > Vitis > Vitis amurensis. Next base: position 12,456 of record JBAPGN010002642.1, read on the forward strand.
TAGGTGTACAATAATGGGTGATGGTTGGATAGATTATAGACAAAGAACACTCATCAACTTCCTTGTGTATTGTCCTAAATGAATATTGTTTATGAAATCAGTTGATGTTTCAGACAATGTCAAGGATGCAAATAACTTGTTTTTGTTATTTGATGAGGTGATTGACTGGGTGGGTCAACTCAATGTAGTTCATATAGTGATTGATAATGCAACAAATTATGTGGTCGCTGGGAGATTGATTTCTCATAAACATAAACACATCAATTGGTCACCTTGTGCAACTCATTGTCTTAATTTGATCTTTAAGGATATTGGTAAGATGGACCATGTTGCTTAACTTGTAAGACGTGCATCAAATGTGACAATTTTTGTGTATAATCATGTTGCTTTGTTAAGTTGGTTGAGAAAAAGAGATGGATGGACAGAGATTCTCCGACCTGGTGTAACTCGCTTTGCTACTACATTCATTGCACTTAAGAGTCTTCATGATCATAAACATGACTTGCAAGCTTTGGTGACTAGTAAGTTCTTTGTGACTCTAGATATTCAAAGGATAATAAAAGCAAAGTTGCAGTTTCCATCATCTTGGATAATAGATTTTGGAATGATTGTTTGATTGTTATGAATCTTATGTCTCCACCAATGCGCTTATTGCATATTGTTGATTGTGATGAGAGGCCTTTGATGGGATATGTGTATGAAGGCATGTATAGGGTTCATTTGGGCATCAAGAAATTGTTTAACTACAAGAAAAGACTATACAAGCCTTATACAAAAATCATAAAGCAAAGTTGGGATCAACAACTAAAGAAAAACATTCATTCAGCAACTTATTAGTTGGATTCATGTTTCCAATATGATCAGGAAAACTTTTGTAATAAGACAACTGTTATTTTAAGTGTCATGAATGCTATTGATCAAAAAGTTCTGAAAGGCAAGCTTGATACAATGAATGAAATGAAGTTGTTTCGTGATCGAATGTGAAGTTTCGGAAGAGACCTTGCTTATACTTCATGTGAAGTACTTCAACCTGGTAAAAGATTATTTTCATTTATTAGTGTGTTTGTTCTTTTTTATTAGTTACCTACTTACTATTTAATATTTTAAACTTGCTAATGCGTTTTATTTTTTTCTTATTTTTAATGTGAAATGATAACTAGATGAATGGTGGAGGCTACATGGATACAGTGTACCACATTTGCAAAAGTTGGTCATTCAAATATTGAGCCAAACTGCATCGTCTTCTGGATGTGAGAGGAATTGAAGTGTCTTTGAACGTATACATACCAAAAGAAGGAATAGATTGGAACATCAAAGGCTTAATGATCTTGTATACGTTCATTACAATTTGCGACTAAAAAATCGATATAAATGCTTTCTTAGTTGTTTTGAATTTAAATTCTTTTATTCACAATTATGAATAATCATATGCTTTTCTTTTTTAGGTTCTATAACAAGAAAGAATCTATGTTCCCATTGACTATGCATGCATTGATGAGATTGATTTTTGGATAGTTGATGAGGATCAGCCAGTAGAGCTAGATGTTGAAGAATTGGAAAATCTTCTATATGAAAAATGCTCAATTCCAATAAATGAAGTGGAAGGTTCAAGTTCTCACATTGGTTAGTAAAATATTTAAACTTATAAAAGTTCAATAATTATATTTTTTTTTCTTAAAAAATGATTTCTTGTTGATATATATTCAATATTTTTGTAGATGACGAGGATGGTGGTGGCGTGGCTATAGAAGGGCTTGATATGGAGAACTTTGGTTTTCCAGATGCTCATTTTCATTCTCCATATTCCAGTTTTTAGAATGAATGAAGACATGAATTTTATATTTATTAGTATGTAAAAATCTTCATGAATATTCAAACATTGACATGTTATATTTTGAGTGATTATTTAAGTGTTATGGTTAACATTTGCATTATTTATTATGGACAATGTGTTAAGTTAACAACTCTTTGATAATTTGGTTATTATAGCATTGAAATAGTTTGATTATTTGATAGCTATTGGGTTTATTGACATTATGAATGTATAACATCTTATATTGTGTTATACATATCATATATGATGATTGATGACTTCTACAAGTAAAAAATTTTGTGAAAAAACTTAACAAAGTAGATGCTGTCAAAATTTAGATAGAATTTATTAATTTATTAATTTTTAATAATATATAAAATAATAAAAAAATTATTTATGACGTCATCGATTCAACCGCGATTCGACCGTCAGTTCGACTAGGTAAATCGTGAATCAATAACTTTTTCGGTTCAATGATCGGTCCGATTCTGAAAACATTGGGTAGTACACACATTTTACAATTGAATCCAATTAAAAAAAATTATTTTCATATTAAAAAAAACAATGACTTTATTTAGTAATCTACTAACTAATATATTCTCATTCCTTATGCAGCTTTTCAAAAACAATGGCTTTCTTTAGTAACCTACTAACTAATATATTCTCATTCCTTATGTAGCTTTTCATCCCTATTTATGATAACAACCATTGGCACATCCACATCATAAAAATTCCTACGACACGAGTGGAAATCTTATCATCGTTGCCTTTGCATAGGGGTAACGATATAAGTGCTGGAATGAGGAGATTGTCACAAACTACTGATAAAGCCTTCCATGCACATGGCATGCACATGCATTTGGAGGTGTCCAAATTTGTGAATGTCTAACCTCATATGGTACAATTGTTGGTATGGATATGATTGTGATATGTTTGCTATAAAATACATGGAATATTGGAACAGAGCAACATTAACACATTCACTCGCGGAGGTAAGCATAAACAACACGTTATTCATTGGTTTTCTAGGATTTCTTATAAACTGCCCTATGAATATTTGTGCATTGTATAGGACAAGATTCATATTTATAGATTGAGCGTGGTAGTGAACTTGCTCATGAATGAGGCAAACAATGTTAAAGACAAGGTTATACAGGCCTATCCATTGTGAGGGATGGGTGTGATGCATTGTATATGCAGGGGTGTATTGTGCCAGTAAGTTATGTTTCCCTCTGTTATTTGGTTGTTTGAATAATCACAATTAACCATTTGGTTGTTAGTCTCAAGTAAATTGTGTTTTGATTTTTTTTATGATGGTTTTCTTTTCTTGTCCCCCTCTAAGGTTAACTTGGTTGAGAAGAAAGATAATGGCTTGAAAACTATTGAATTTGTCATTACAGGTAATTTTGTTTGATCATAGACTTGATGTTTTTTTTTCAGGTCTTGTGAATGAAAGGGTTGAAGTTGTTAAGGTTTTCATGGCTAAGAGGTGGCTTGAGATTCTTGTGGAGAAAGAACAAAAGAGCTTGCTTGAGGTTAAAGAACAAACACAGTCTAGTTGGTTAACACGCAACACCTCCTAGTTGAGTAGTGTTGTTTAAGGTGTAAGCTAGAGTGTTTCAGGGTATTTAGGATCTAGTCCTAGAGACCCTTACCTTGATAAGCAATTATGATCTTAGTGTGCTTTGAAATTTATTTTTTTAGCAACAACTTTCTTTTGGATGATATGGCTTCCAACAGCAAGTATGTCACATTATCTTCTCTACTGTATTCAATCTGTTTAAGAGAGTCGATTATGTAACTTTTTTTTTTCCTTTTGTCCAATTCTTGGGATATGTTCATAAATTTTGTCATAATAAATATGGTACTTTTATATATGTTTTTTTTTTCTTGCTTTAGGCAATTTCTTCTAGTTGCGTTGTATATCTACAAAATGGAGTTTCTAATGTTTGGCACCAAATACTATTATAGTTGTTAATTTTAGGTTGAATGGATTAATCATGAAGTTTTCTTAATATTTGCAACTGTGTGGTACTAATCTCATCTATACCTTTTTTTATTTTATTTTTTCTTTATGGTTATTAGTAATTTAGGACAAGGATGTGGATGTTCACTTGAATATAGTCTTCATTCCATTTTTCTTTTTTTAGTGATGTTGATTGGGTTGAGCTTATAGTGTGTAGGCCCTCCATTTTTTCCTACTAGCACATGCCTTATTGTGTGTTCGTTTAGTACTTTACAGAAATTCCCTGGTGACCCATTACTACTCGTGTAACCTATCTTTTCTAAGCCACCTTGGGGACTTTGGTTGAGGGATTTATCTATCCCCATTGTGACTTTTGGTAGCCCTAGTTTAGACTTAGGCCCATTTGGGCACCATAAGCCCACTTAGGCACCTTAGGATCACTTAGCACCATAGGCCCACCTAGGCATCTTAGGTCCACTTAGACACCTCAGGCTCACTTAGGTACCCTAGGCCCATTTAGGCACCCTAGGCTCATTTAGGCACCTTAGGCCCATTTACGCACCTTAAGCCCATTTATGGGCCTATACCCTAGGCCCATTTAGGCACACTAGGCCCATTTAAGCACCTTAGGTCCATTTAGGCACCCTAGGCCCATTTAGGCACCTTAGGTCCATTTATGCACCCTAGGCCCATTTAGGCACCCTAGGCCCATTTAGGCACCCTAGGCCTATTTAGGTACCCTAGGCCCACTTAGGCAATTGCATGGATGTATGGTTTGCATGGCTTGCATGGTTGCATAGCTCGTATGGCTTGCATGTGCTTGATTTTGTTTTTGTTTTTTATTTATCTCTGTTTATTAGTTTTATTCATTTATTTATTTATTTTTAGGAAATTGCATGAGCTTAATAATCATATTCGTTTTGTTTTTATTTATCTATTCATTAATTTATTTTGATAGAAAGTTGCTTGAGTTAATAATTCATTTTTAGTTTTGCATGTGATCTATATTTTTTAATTTCATTTAAAATTGCATATTTTGGATTTTTAATTCTTAGTTACATGTTTTTTTTTTATTATTATTCTAACCCTTAGTTTTCTTTTATTGGTATTTTTATTTTCCTTTTCCTTTGTTTTTATTATTTGTTTTGCATGGGATTTTACGTGCTCCATATGGGAAAGGAAAGGGAGCATGCATGGGAAAGGAAGGGAACACCATTTTAGAAAAGAAAATTGAGGGTTGGTGGATTGGAGAAAAAGGACGAGAGAAAAGAAAAGGCAAAGAAAAATAAAATTGGAGGGTGATTGGAAGAGGAGAAGGAAACCTTTCCTACTGTGTCTTCCATCACCGTGGTTGGAGATGGGTCTGATAGAGGATTGAGAAAATATTAAAGAAAGAAAAAGAAAGAAAGGAAATGGAGACACGATTGAAGTTGGCAATGGCATCATTTTGGATAGAGTTGAGCAAATTGGCGTGTCTCATGAGAGATAGATTATTTTGTGACGCTGGTGACGTTATGTATATTTCAGAATGTTGTCAGAAATAGTGTATGTGTGTTAGGAAGATATTCGGTCTGCTGATTCGGAGCCGTGCAAGGATATCAGTGTTACAGATATTATTGGAATAGATGACGGTGATTCGCTTGCGCTCTGTCTGTATACGGCGTGCCGATATCATTCCGTGACTTTAATGAATAGGAATTGTGAGGTCCTTGTTTGGTGGGTGGAAATAGGATATGCTGTTGTTGTAAGAAATTGTGCTCGCTTCTCGTGGTGAAATCAGTCGTCATTTTCGCGCGCGAGGTTATCATAGGGATACTGCTGCTCTTAGAGGTGCCAATTCATCCATCCGCTTTATAGCGTACAAAGACCTTCGTGGTCATGTCATTACAGAGGTGAAATTCAGTGGTTCTTAAATGCGCTATCTCTAGGATTGAGAGTGTTGCCTTTTGTTCTGGGGTGATAAATTCATTACTGTGATTCATATATGGAGGAGATTCAATTCACTTGTATGTTCTCGAGGAGTAAAATCAGTTTAAGTCACTCTTTGGAAAAGATTCAGCTAGCTGTTTCACGGTGTGGATCTAAGATGAAGTCGATATTTTCGCACGATATTTCAGGCTAGCTGTTTGAGCGGTCGTTCTTATATCACGCTACCGTATTCTTAGGCTGTCGTGATTTAATAGCTTGCTGTTCAAGTATGATAGCTTAGTATATCTCCCGATCATGTGTATTATGCGAGACTACTCTCCTGAGCTGCTGTTTGTGCCAAACGGTTGACATCAGTCTGATGTTTGATGTTTTCTAATACTAGATTCAGGCTTGCTATTCGGGGTGAAACAATTGATGAACAATAGCCTGTTAAAAGAGATTTAGGCTATTGTTCATGATGAAATCAACTCGTGTTTGGAAAGGCTCAGGGGGCCGTTGTTTTGGGGAATCAGTTCATATTTTTAAGAAGCTCTAGTTGCAAAGAAGGCATATCAAGGGGCTCACTAACCCAGAATTTTTACAGGCTACATTCTCTTGGAATCAGGATACCATTTTGATACAGTAGTAGGAGGCACCATTAGGTGGATTTAGGCCAGGAATTTTAGAATAAGAGGTTGTAGGTTTGGAGATTTGGAGACGTTGTAACCGAGTGGTAAAAAGGGACCACACCACCACATCCTTTGCCACCAAAAAGGACCCACATACTGTTACTTAGGAGAGTAAAGAAGCATCACGCACTATTGAATATTCTGAAAGTCTGAGGCTGCCAGGTTTCCACTCTTTCTCCATGTTACATAGCCACGGACAGTTCATCTAGAATGCCACTCATCCAGTCTTCATTCGCACAACTGCCACTTTAAGAAAGACACAATCCACGCCATTACTTAGAAATGTAAGTTGGAACTCCGTTTTATTTAAATCTTGATTTATTACATAAAAAAATGTGTTGATCATCATTAGGTTGAGGCTTCGATTTATTGTGTCAGTTTGATAGAGTTTGGCTTACTTACTTTCAGTTTCGAATTTGTTAGATTAAATTAGAAAGGTTTGAGTTTAAATCGAAAAAGTTTAGGTCTAGTTTAGTTTCAGTTTTGGCCCTATTCATGTACATGTGTTCTTTAGAATGTTGATAAATTTTATTTTGGGTACTTCCATTTAATTCTTAAAATTTTTGGAATTTTAAAATTTCATTTTTGTAAAATCCTTGTCATGTTATTAAATTGATAAATTGTTGATCAAATTGGTTCCTATTAATTACTAAATTATAATGATTGGTTTTAGATAAAATCCATGCCATGTTCTCAATTGTTTTTTTTTTTTTTTTGTTAGTTCGGATAATTTTATTCAATCCTTGAGTTTTAGATTATTCTGTTTTGAATTTAATCCACACAATTGCCTTAGTTGTTAATGTTCTTAATTGGTCTCATGTCTTTAATATCTTATGTTTTTTTAAAAAAAAAAAAAAAATTCAGGTGATGTCTTTAGGATTAATTTATTAGTTTGATTGATTCTAGACAATTGTTAAGGTTGTCTATAATTTTAATTTTAGCCAAAAATCCATAATTATTAAGTTATTTAGAATTTTTGTTTTAGTTAAAATCTAGACCTATTCTAAGTTATTAAGTTGCTAGTTTGACCTACCTTGCTATTATTTAGTGTTTATAATTTCAATTTTAGTTAAATCCTTGCATGTTCAAGTTGATAATTTTATTTAGTTTGATTGGTTCTTATTTAATTCCTTACTTTCCAAAGTTTAATACATAATTGTTGATGTTGGCTTCCTTATATTTGATTGAATTGTTAGTTATTTATCTTTGACACTTATTTTATAGGCACCTTAGGGAATTCTTGAGTTTGAATTTTCTTTTAGAAAATGTTTTCTTTATTAAATTGACATTTTGAGTTGAATCAAATTTTCTTTTTCCAAAAATGAATTTTTCCATCATAAGTTTGACTCCTTGATCCCAAATGAAAGGTAGCCAAAAAGATGATCCAATTTAGCTTTTCTTTTATTCTCAAAACCCTCTCAAGTTAGAAATCAAAAATCTCTATTTTATGTCTATTGTATGGGATTTAACAAACCATTGGGTCCTTTTTTTTACTTCCCTTAAAGTCATTTTCAAAAGCATTTAAATCACCAATAAAAAGTTTTAGAAAATATTCATTTTAGCTTTAGGCAAAGAACACACTTCTTTATTAAAATAATGCAACTAATTTCATTTAAGTTGCATTTCTCCTTTGTTGGTTTTTCAAAAATTTGGTTTTATCCCCATAGGTTTGGACTTGTGCTCCCAAACTAATGGGAATACACAGGTAAAACTTATGGAAATTGAATGGGGACTTGATCGAACCCCTACATAAGAAAATTTTCCAAAACTCTTCCTTACTGCTAGTTTTCACTCAACCACATACCTTTTAGTTTTAAAATTCCTTTTAACAACTTTAGAATATTTTTAATTTTTTTTCTCCAAAACTTGTATGATTATCCTCACTTCTTGAACTTGAATTTAAGATTTCATTTGAGTTAGAAAGCAATTCTGGAATAGAAGATATGAATGAGTTTTTAGGGGGGCTCAGTTTTCACCCAATTCTGGACACCCGAGACATTTAAAAAAAAAAAATACCAGACAACTTTTTAAATTTGATTCAATATTTTTATTCAATTCTAGGATTCTTGAAATTGATTTTAGGCACATAAAATATAAATAAATATGCTTTTTTGAGGGAGATAAGATTTTTCAAAGTCGTACCTACTGTGCATGCTAGATTCTAAACATCTTATTAGCTTGAATGTTTTTAAAATATTTTTTAGTACTATCCGACCCTAGATTCATTTTTTATGTGATATAGACACTTTGAACTATATGTGTGATTTTTTGTATGATTTTATGTGATCATTTATTATTTTTTAAAAAATTCATTTTTGTATGTCAGTTTTTCTTATCTAGTTTGGACTTTGTAGAACCTTTAGGTGTCTTCGCTGCAATCTGTCCTTTGAATGAGAGTTTGGCCTTCGGTATGTTGATTTAGATGTGTAGGAGTTGTTTCCTGAATTTTCGTAATTAAATTCCACTCTAAGCCATTTTTTAGAATTTATTTTTTTATGCTCCATTTTCTAATTGCATGCTGTTGATCTTGTACATTGATTGAATTAGTTATTTATTTTTGGAGTCATTTGACTTACCTTGGCTCAATTTTGGCTTTGGTATTGTGTATTAGATGTAATGAATATGTTATATAATTCATACTTGTCCTAATCACTCTAACATTTTTGGAGGAATCTTATAAATCATGCATGCTATCCAGGTATGCTCTTTATCACTTACTTTTCGAAATCTTATGAACATGCACGTTGTTGTGAGTCTTATTTATACTTGATGTGATCCTTAGGTGCTTATATGTATGCTTGATTTGCTTGGATAAAATACATGTGTGCTATATTTCCAAACTAACCATTGATGTTTTGTGACAATGCTTAAGAAGCAGTCCAGGTATGCACCTCAAATCTTCTTTATGATTTGTGATTGGTTTTTCTTGTTTGGCATGCTATTTTTTAAATCACCTAACCTACCTAGGTATCCATAATCAACCAATTAATTGCCTCAATTCCCTCAACTTAGTCAGTAGAGACCTTTATAGGGCTTAGAGGGGTGCTACCTCCTAGAGGTACCTTCCCAATAAGTAACCTGATCCCTAGACCTAGACTTGGGTTTTTCAAAGACATGCTTTTCCAAAAACTATGGAGTCATTTTTTAGGGTTTTATTTCTTATTTTATTTTCCCTTTAAAATAAAATAAAATAAGTGGTGACTACGATTTTTTCAAAAATAAAAGCGAGTATCGCCGATGAGTGGGGGTCCACATAGTGGTTTTCTCAACTTGCAATATCAAAGTTTGATGGATGGGCCTAATATGTGAGGAAACAACTAAAACCCTTTTTGATTATCCTTTGGCATGATGAGATAAAATCAAAGACGCCTTCATCTCATACTCCTAGGATTCTGATATGAAATCTCATCGTTTAGATGGTTGCATTTGTTTCATTTCTTTAAGATTAGATTCAAGAATTTTACCATATCCCCTCAAATTTGTTCTGAAAGTGAATCTTTCTTTCTTAATCAACTTCCCCATCCGTGGGGTTGGATTGAATGAAGGTGTGTTTGGGTAAGTTTTTAAAGGAAAAAAAACAGTTAAATTAATATTAATATCAATGCTATAGTAAATTGAAAAAAATTGAATCAAACCAATTGAAAATTTTGAATTGAGCCAAGTTGTTTTAATCAAATCAAACTAAGTGTGTTTAGAGTTTGTTTGACAATGATTGTAGAAAACGTTTTTAGCCTAAAATGTGTTTTTGAAAAAAAATATTACGTGTTTGACAAAATTTAAGAAATATTTTTAAAAATTTTTAAAATCACTTGTAATGTTTTTGAAAAATCATTTGTAGTAAAAAAAAATAAAAAATTACTTGATAGATGATTCTCCCAAACATTCTTTTAATATTGATTTAGTTTGATTTATACTAAGTAATTTAGATTTTAAATTCAACTGGTTTTTAAACCCAATTGGTCTTTTAATTTTCAAAATACATTTAAAACTTCTAGTCAAATAATAAATGTACTTAAAATTTATTTTATTATAATCTAATGATAATAAAAAATTTCAATAAAATCTATAAAATATACATAGGAATAAAATTGTTTTAAAAAATACTCTTCTAATATTTAAATAATTACAAATTATAACATATATAAGTTTTAACATCTTGATTCAATAGGCTAATATTACTGCACCTAGAATCAATTCATGTTTGATGATATCACATGACAATATGAGCCTTTTACACTATAATTTGTATTGCAATCATTAATTTATGCAAAAGACTACAAAGTACATGATATATGCTGCTGCTGTGATGGACTAATATGGCCATTGATTTGCCAAAGCTGAATTTAGGGCCCCCCCAGAAACATTTCCCCCCCCTGAATCCCCTAAAAATCCCCCAAGATTCCCCAACACTTGCCCGGGGGGCCAATAATAACGAAACCTGAACGAGCTATAAAATCCGCATAATAATTTGTGTAGATTCTAATAAACTTATTAGAACTTAAAGTCAAAGCTCGTGGTGGGTTATGAGTTATGGAATAGTATTTCGAGTTATTTCTATTATTTATCTTATTTTAAAAGAGAACAATCAATGGTGTAGTAACACCGATAAATGCAATCTAACAATTAACTTGTAGTTCTTAGTGATATCTGTAACCTGTAGGGGGGTATGAGGTGTTTTCAGTATGTCATAAGAAACATATAGATGGTTGTTGAATGAATGCTATATTACGAAAAGCTCTAAAGTATGTAATACACTCATATTCGATCCACAGATTATTATGCAGCGAGACATAATGTAGGATTGCTGTCTACATAAATAGCATCGTGCCATCGATGGAGATAAGCCTGTCTGCCATCTGGATATCTTGCATTTCTTGCGCATATTCATCAGTAAAAAAAAAATTATGTGCATTTATGAATTAAATTATTTTATTGTTCTTTCACTCGATACCATATTTGCAGAAAAAAATATGTCTTCAATTGTACTCGTAGACGGTTAGTTTCGAGTTGGCATTTCTAAAGGATGATTCAGGAAGCAAAACAAGCAACTAGCAACTCTTTGGATGAGTATGCTAGTATGGGAGAAAGGAATTGGCACTAGAGTGTCAATGATTACTAAGGCTTAAATTTGTTTTGAGGCTAGATAAATTGCAATAGGTTGAAATTTAATCTGTAGTGCCTATAATATCTGTCTATGATGCAGTCATTTATATTATTATGTATCATGATGGCTGTAGTGAAAGATAGTCATATACATGAGCAAGGTAGTATATATACTTTGAGTTCGTTAGTACAAATAATTAGGCAGAGATTAGTGGGATTCAAATAATTATAGCAGTAGTGTTGGGCTGAGAGAATTGGGTTAAACGTGAGATCAGTTTGATTACACGTTTAGGTAATTGTTGTTGTTTAATCTCTTAAGTTGTTTGAATTCTATTAATTATAAATTATCCTTATGTGTCCTGGACGCAACACAAACCCCTGCACAGCACTCGAAAAAAAGGAATACTCTAAAAGATACTTGTCTTTGTGTTTCTGCTATTTGGCAAAAACATTGCTCTGTCAATCGGTCCTCATATTGTTGCCGTATAGCAAGTCGATAAGAGAGCCGAGGTAGGGGGGCGGGGAGGGGACGGGATCGTGCCCATTTAAACTTATAACTGTATCATGGAAGTTGTAGTTCAGGAGTCGGTTATGGCGATGATCAAGCGCTAGGACGCTCCAAAGGCTTGGACGTACGGTTTGAGACCACTGAGGTTCGATAGGTCAAGTAGCTATAAGCACAGCAGGTGGAAGGTGCGGGAGGTCAGATGAACTCACACGATTAAACTTGCGAGGTATAGAGAGGGGCCGTCCAATGTAGGGAATGTCAGGACGACACAGCATGGATTAGGCTAGGCTGATAGTGGGTCACAGCACAGGTGGAGTTCTTAAGTGGTTCTAAGCTTGGCGAAGCTGATAGTTTGCCTGCGCTATGATATGGCTTCGAAGAATCCTCTGTTGTATGTGATTTTTCCGCAGACACACGACTGAATAGCAATTCTTGAATATTCCAGAGACGTCAGGACGATCAAGGTCAAATTAGCGAGCGGAATCGACTTTGCGAAAAAAGATGGCTCAACTTCGTGATACAGGACCGAGTGACCGCAGAAAATCAAGGGACATCTTGGTGTTATGCTTGGGAATGGGAAGAGAGAGTGGTTCTGTACTGAATATGCGAATGTAGATTTTCTTTGGAGACTTAGTATGACAAGCTTAGTAAGATGGGATAATTGTTTTCTGAGTATCAAACACTGCATGTTTGAAAGGCTTCTAGCACGAGGCCGACATGGCGTTGTGATAGATAAACAGAAGCTTTGCAGTGGTTAAGAGTGAGGATGGGGCTAAGGTGGCGGTGTAAAGAGTCCACAACCCAAATCATGCTGTTGCCAAGCATTGGGTTAGGGGCACGTAACCTTAGTGAGACGCGAAGCCCAGGCGAAGTGAGCGCTGAGGAGTCCACCAGAGACAAATTCTTCCTCTCAGTTCGCAACTCCAACAAACAATGGAAACACCATCAACCCCTAGCTGGTGCGACAAGACAACCGAAGCTAGAGAAGAATTTTAGCCATGCAAGAAGATTATCTCCAAACCCGGACACTTCCGAAAAGGCGGCTGGATCAAGCAAGGGGTTGGTTCTGACAACTGTAAGATGGCAAGGAAAGTAATACCATGGGGTAATAAATGCAAGAATTGTCATCGTTTCATGTGAGGACTGCGGAAGAATAGAATGTACGAAGGAGTGTAAAGGAGAGACAGGCCGAGACTAGTTCGTTAATGCCTTAGGTTGGGGTTCAAAGTCTCCACAACACTATGCGAGATCCACTCAAGTAGAATTGATAAAGAGATGGAGGACGCACTGATAATTTTAATTGATTTATGGTTATCACATCCAATAATGTGCTATCAAGATTGCCATATTCATCGGACTGTAAAGTGGGGAAGGGAGCTGCTTTTTTATCAATGGTGGTGTGCAATGGGGAAGAGAGGGTTAAATCAAGAGCCTGGGCGTTGTAATCGGCATGCGGAGGGGAAAGTAAAAATTGATTTCGTTGGAATGCATAAGCGGGCAATCCATGAGTGCATTCATCAGATCTTTGATGTCATGTGACCTCGCTTTAGGAAGGCGTGTGATGCTAATTACTGGGATCTAGTGGTTGGGGGTTACTGCTTGGGTACCAATTTATAATGGGATTTTAAGGAAGATGCAAAATGGCACAATTAACATATAACGATGGGCGCGAAAGGTGCTGCTTGACATAGGTTCATATCTTCCTCAGACTTCGGGTCTCTGTTATGAATGTGATAAGATCTATTTCTGAATCCACTTAAGCAAAGTGATAGGTAGAGGAACTCGTGATCCTTATACTTTTGTTGCATGGTAGCATGAGCATGCACCGAAATCAATTTGAAGGAGCTAAGTACGTGGTTCGGAGTGGCAATCTCGTCGCCTTTGCTCGCGTATATTAGACGCGAGGTTTAGCGAAGTTGTAGGGAGCACCGATTACGGGATGGAGCGCACATCCACGCCTCAAAATTATCCACATGGCATCCTCTACCCAGCCAAAGGCAAAGGGTCCTATATACTGTTCATCGATGCGATGACGCGTAGAGTTGTAGAGCTCCAAAAAAAACGAGTAAGATTATAGAGTCGCTGTTGGGTGGAGGAAGATGTTATCAGACAGGGTATGATTACAATCTTAGCCATAGCCCATCTTTCCCTCTCATGGTACTTGAAGTTTGTGGGTGGCGAAAACATGATGAGAGTTAGAGGTTTTGTGTGGACTATCGAGTGCTAAACCGGGTGACGGTCAAAGATAAGTTTCCAATTCCAGTTATAGATGAATTGTTGGATGAGCTACATGGTGCCAAATTCTTCACCAAATTGGATCTTAGATCTGGGTATTTTCAAATACGAATGGTCCTCTTAATGTACATAAAACAACCTTCCGAACTCACCATGGGCACTTCAAATTCCTGGTAATGCCTTTCGGCTTCTCTAATGCCCCATCTACATTTCAATCTCTCATGAATGAGATTTTCAAAGCTCATCTCAGAAAATTCATTTTGGCATTCTTTGATGACATTCTAATTTATAGTAGCACTTGGGTTGAACATTTGAAACATGTTAAAATTGCATTTTCCATTTTGCGAGCTCATCATCTTGCAGTCAAGAAAGAAAAATGTCAGTTTGGGCAGACACAAATCAAATATTTGGGGCACATCATTTGTCAAAATGGTGTGAAGGTGGATCCAGAAAAAATAAAGGCAATGATGGAATGGCCAAAACCAGTGACTATCAAAGCTTTGAGGGGTTTTTTAGGACTAACGGGTTATTATCGGAAGTTTATTGCAGGTTATGGAAAAATTGTAGCTCCTTTGACTGACATGTTGCGAAAAAAATGTTTTTTCTTGGTCTCAAAAAGCGGAAGAAGCATTTGAATTATTGAAACAAACCATGATGCAGGCTCCAATTTTAGCCTTGCCAAATTTCAAGCTCTTATTTGTGGTGGAATGTGATGCATTGGGGAATGGATTAGGAGCTGTCCTAATGCAAGAACAAAGATCTATTGCTTATTTCAACACTGTCTTGAAGGGAAAACGCCTTTTGTTGTCCACTTATGAAAATGAACTTATGGCACTTGTTCTTGCGGTAAAAAAATGGCGACCTTACTTGCTTGGGTGTCATTTTGTGGTCCGAACTGACCAACGTATCCTCAAATTTCTTTGGGAGCAACGAATAATGATAGAACCGCAACAAAAATGGTTGCTCAAATTAATGGGTTATGACTTCTCCATCGAATTCAAGAAGGGTAAGAACAATATGGCAGCAGATGCTTTATCAAAAAAGGACACACAAGGGGAATTCAATGCAGTCTCTAGTCCTTTACCCCAATGGTTGGAATCCATCAAGGTTGAGAATCAATCACACTCGGAGCTGCAACGAATTCATCAGTTGCATGAGCAAGGAGAGGCTATTGGACCATCGGAAAATCGAAATGGTGAAATATTCTTTAAGGAGCGTATCTATCTTCCATCAAACTCAGAACTCACCCAATCATTCTCCAAGAAATTCATGGCATTGGGCATGAAGGTCTTTACAAAACTCTTCATCGAGTGAATGAGGTATTCTATTGGAGGCAAATGAGGAAGGTTGTACTAGATTACATCAGGCAATGTGATGTTTGTCAACGCCATAAAGATAGATCACCAAAAGCCAGTATGTCTTCTCCAACCATTGCCTATTCCTACACAGGTAGGGACAAACATCTCTATGGATTTTATTGATGGCCTACCCTTTTCTAAGAGGAAGACAGTACTCCTTGTGGTGGTGGATCGGCTGTCCAAATATGCACATTTTATTCCAACCCTTACACTACACCAAAGGTGGCTCAAACATTCTTTGAAAATGTGTTAAACTCCATGGCATGCCAAGTTCAATAGTATGTGATCGGGACTCCACTTTTATAAGTGCTTTTTAGAAAGAGCTTTTCAAATTGCAATGCACTAGCTTCAATTTCAGCTCATCTTACCACCCCCAAACAGATGGCCAAACTGAAGCAGTGAATCGGACTCTTGAGATGTACCTACGTTGCTTTACTAGTTCAAGACCAAAGGAGTGGGTTCAATGGGTTCCTTGGGCTGAATTATGTTACAACACTAGTTTACATGCTTCTACTCGCAAAACTCCCTTCGAAGTGGTGTATGGAAGATAGCCCCCCAACTTGTTTTCTTATGTTCCTGGTATATCAAAGTTGAAGCTATAGATAACATGCTCTAAGCAAGAGATAAAGTTGTAAAAGACTTAAGATGTCAACTCCAACAAGCACAAGCTAGAATGAAGACTGCTTATGACCAAGGGCGAGTTGAGAGAGAATTCGTTGTTGATGATTGTATATCTGCGGCTACAACCTTATCGACAAAATTCGTTGGCTTTGAGATGGTCACATAAACTCTCTCCGTGATTTTATAGGCCATACCGTGTGTTAGAACGAATTGGTTCGGTGGCTTATTGACTTGATCTCCCGCCAGGAAGTAAAATTCATCCAATTTTCCATGTGTCGATCCTTAAAAAATAGTTTGGTACAACTGATAAAATTGATTATTTTCTTCCATTAGTATCAGAAACATAAGGTCACTTGCAAGCTCAACCTATAGCAATTCTAAATTCTCGTAACAACGGGCGTAAGCGTGAACTACTTATTCAGTGGTAGGGACTCCCCACAACAAATGCTACTTGGGAGGATGAGTACCAACTTCGAAACAAATTTCCTGACTTTGTGTGTCCTTGAGGACAAGGACGATTCCAATGGGGAGGAAATGTCATGTGCAACAATTTTAATTTAATTCATTTAAGATATTTTGGGTTATTGAGTTAGTTCAAATAACTAGCAGTAGTGGGGTTCAAATAACTAGTAGTAGTGGGCTAGAGAGTGGGTAACGTGAGCTATTTTTTTAGTAATTGTTATTGTTTAATCTCTAAGTTGTTGAGTCTGTTAAATTATAAATTTTCTTATTCTAGAGCAATAAAACCATCAGATGAAAAAACTTCCAAAAACTTGTCTTTGTTTTCTGCTTTCAAAATTCTTTCAATTCTGCTCATATTTTGCCTTAGCAACATAGCTCAAGGGCGAGGTAGGGGGCAAGGGAGGGGACAGGATCATGCCATTAACTTAGAACATGACAAATACATTTTGGATTGTACTATGCATGTACATTATGCATGGTCTAGCATTAAAAGATTCATTCACTAATTGCAATACATAGAAGTTCTAGTGATGTGGCCTATCAATCCAGAAAATTGAATGCAATAGGCCATGTACATTGTGAGGTATCAAAAATCACCTTTTTTTGGAATTGTCAAATCAAGTGTAGTTGGTATTGTCAAATCAAGTGTAGTTGGTTGTGCAATAATGGTTGATCAATTCTAAATTGTAAGAAAACCTTATATCCCGTACAAAGTAAAAGGGTGAAGTGGAGGAGTACAATACTTGAGGAACGCCACTAAATGAGCCTAAATGTACACACTACTACAAAAATAGTTTATGGTGTCACTATTTACGGTGTCACTTTTAAAATAATGACACCATAGGGTTTATAATTAATAAAGGTGACACATCATATAAAAAATCTTCAATTGAGGTAGTTAGATGATATTAATTTTATATTTATAGTGTCATTTTTTTGGGAAGTGACATCATATAAAATAATTTTTTTAAGTATTATAACTTAATGAGCCCACTTTTAGAATTAATAATGATTGGATACTATATAAAAATCCCATTGTTTCCACATCTCACCCACAATCCAAAAAATCTCAATATATAAATCCTATATATAAAATCATGATCTTCTTCAACCTTTTCTCTCACCCATCCATAGTCAACACACTCAAAACCGACATTCTTCACTTTGCGGACTCCCAGGTAACCCAAAATCTCTTGGATCTATCATTTTTTTTCTTTTATTAATGCCATTATATTAATTGTTTCAACATCTTTGTATTATGGTTTTTGTGAATTGTGTTTTCTTGAGTTGTAGGGAAGAAAAAACTATAGATTAATTGATTTTTTTAATCTAAACCAAACACATGATCAAGTCCTTAAAAAAAGTGAAAAACAGGAAAAAATGAATGATTTTTAATATGTATTTGTGTGAGAATGACAGATACAGAATTTTTTTAAGATATACTATCACATAATCTTCATCCTTTCTAAAAAACGAGAAAGGAAAAAAAAAATGATTTTTCTGTTTGTATCTAAGTGGGAATGAGATATAGAATTTCGTTGAGAGTATCCAACCCCAAAAGGACCAATCCGGGAAGGCATGTGTGGTATTGACGGGAGATGATAAGATGGAAATCATAACCATAGCCATGTTCTCTCTATGTCTTTCTATCCTCTTCAATTAATTTATGGGCATAGATATTTTATTTAGTTTTTATATTTAGTTTATTTATAGTTTATTTAGTTTCTGAAATCCAATTAGTTAGATATTTTATTTGATTTTGTTTTTATATTTAAGTATTTGAGTTTTGGAAAGTTTTTATATTTTGTTAATAGAAATAGAAATTTTTATATTTTTTATTATTAGGAATTTCTATTTTGTTAAATTGTAAGTATCTATCTCAGTAAGAGATTATTAATATTCAAATGAAAGTGATGAAAGAGAGTAAATATTTTAATGCTCAATTATATTTTAATGTTTTTTTTTTTTTACATAAGGGTTATTTATGTTTTCAATTTTGAAGTTCCCTTTCCAAGTCCAGCAACAAAAGTAGTGTCCAACCTTAAAATGGGCATGTGTGGTATTGACGGGAGATGATAAGATGGAAATCATAAACCATAGCCATGTTCTCTCTATGTCTTTCTATCATCTTCAATTAATTCATGGGCATAGATATTTTATTTAGTTTTTATATTTAGTTTATTTATAGTTTATTTAGTTTCTAAAATCCAATTAGCTAGATATTTTATTTGATTTTATTTGTATATTTAAGTAGTTGAGTTTTGGAAGTTTTTATATTTTGTTAATAGAAATAGAAATTTTATATTTTTTATTATTAGGAATTTCTATTTGTTAAATTGTAAGTATCTATCTCAATAAGAGATTATTAATATTCAAATGAAAGTGATGAAAGAGAGTAAATATTTTAATGCTCAATTATATTTTAATGTTATTTTTTTTTACATAAGGGTTTATTTTATGTTTTCAATTTTGAAGTTCCCTTTCCAAGTCCAGCAACAAAAGTAGTGTCCAACCTTAAAATGGGCATGTGTGATATTGATAAGAAATGATAAGATGGAAATAATAACCATAGCCATGTTCTCTCTGTGTCTTTCTATCCTCTTCAATTAATTCATGGGCATAGATATTTTATTTAGTTTTTATATTTAGTTTATTTATAGTTTATTTAGTTTCTAAAATCCAATTAGCTAGATATTTTATTTGATTTTGTTTTTATATTTAAGTAGTTGAGTTTTGGAAAGTTTTTATATTTTGTTAATAGAAATAGATATGAGGACTTAAAGGGTTTATATTTAGGTAGTGCTTGAGCCAAGGAAAATGATAGTCCACTATCTTGACCCTATGCATCACAAACCATGTGAGGACTTAAAGGATATCGTAAACATGTAAGTTCTTCCTATTATTTTTCATAGTATTATTTTTAAATAAAAAAAAAATGCATTCACCTCAAACACATTTTTTTTATTATTTATATATATTAAAACATATAACATTTACCTATTTTAAAAATTTACCCATTGAACTTATTTACATAGGGCTCTTCGAATATCTGCAAAGAAAACATCTAAGAGGGAGCCATCTTAGCAACTAGTGCAGCTGACATCCAAAAAATTTTCTTTACACATTAGCTTATGCATTTGCACCATTTATATATGTGAGTACTAATGTTATTTTATAATTGATCGATTAGTGTCCAAGACAAGGAGGGTTTGAATGTGGCTACTTTGTTATGAGATTCATTAAAAAGATAATTTTTGATCCTACAATTATTGTTTCAAAGGAATTACTTATTTAATGAATTGTACATAGTTTTAGGCTTCCAAATGTTATGCATTTTAATGTTATTTTCTTATTTGATTTCAGTTTGGTAATAAAAAAAACATATTCTCAAGTAGAATTCGATGAAATTAGAGGAGAATGGGCTACTTTTGTGCTACAACTAATCATGAATCATGTTGATGCATCATGATCACCATGCATGGTGAGTCCCTTAGCTACTACATGAATTTTTCCATAGGTATTGTATAGTAATGCTTATTCTTTGAAAAATGTTTCTATTTGAAAAAAAAAAATTAATTCTTAGATTTGTTCATTTATGATAACCATAGATCCATGTTTATTTCTTCAATAAAAATCTCTAAACTCATTAAATTTTGAAATGTAGGTATACACTCTTGGGAGGGTGAAATGGAAGAATAAAAAGAAAGAAGAAGGTAACAAGATTTGGGTTTTTTAAATGCAACTCTTATGTCATACGTTGTAGGACATAAACGTTACTTTAATTGCAACTGAGAAATTTAGATTTTTAGATGGGACTTCTATGTCATTTTATGGTTAGTCGGTTTTATGCTTATGAAATGGAGGTATACATGAATCTTGGGATCTTTAACATTTCTAAATCATGTTTTGGTATGTATTCACTCTTCTTTTTTAGTTTTGATGGGTTTGATATGTTGGACGTACTATCCTTTTGTGAACATTTGATATACAAATATTATTAGATGATCAATGTATTATGAGTTATTCCAGAAACATTACAGAAAAATGAGTTAAATATAATATGATTGTTATATTTATGGACAAAATATAAACAGGTTAATCTTATTAATTCATAAGCATTACAAAAATCAACAACTAAAACCAATCATATATTCCACAATAATTTACAATGATGTGATACCATAACTCAAAGGTGATGCATTTAATGTGACATCATAACTCAAAGATGATGTATTTAATGTGACACCCTATCATCACTAGAAATATATGGTGTCACTTCTGAATGGGTCACCATTTATCTACTTTGGTGTCACTTCCAAATACGTCACCAATTGGTACCCTCTATGGTGTCAGTGGAGAAGGTGACGCTATGTTGTAGTGACACCTTATGTTTATGGTGACTCGTTATAAATGTCACCATATACCATTTTCCTTGTAATGTGTGTTGTCACTTCAATTGAATGTGCAATGTGCAAACGATTAAATTATTTGAAGTGATTATAGAGACATGGTTATATATATCATTCATCGACTATCGGAAACAATGGATAAGCAAGGGTCATGTATCGAAACAC
Source organism: Vitis amurensis (assembly GCA_037355405.1). Classification (NCBI taxonomy): domain Eukaryota; kingdom Viridiplantae; phylum Streptophyta; class Magnoliopsida; order Vitales; family Vitaceae; genus Vitis; species Vitis amurensis. The sequence continues at coordinate 33,693 of JBAPGN010002642.1, forward strand.
GCAACAGTCATTTGGTAAATATTATAGTCCAAGAGACGTGTTTGAGTGTACAGGGTGTTATTGGGTTTTGGAAGACGAGTTTTACTACCCAATGACACTGTGTGAGAATTTATGATCTATTATCATGTTATTCAAAATTTAAATTTTTTACTTGTAAACTATAAACAAAAATGTGGTCTCCTTATTATTTACCCCATAGTAGTATACACTTCAAATTGCATGTGACAAGAAATTTAGCGATAGTATCATGAAGTGGGATGCATAATAAAATTACACCAACAGGGCATACAATAACAATTGGGTATTATGTGTGGGTTGATGCACAAATTAAGGGCCCAAAGGCATAGTGGTGCACACACACATGACTACCCCGAGCATCATGTAGAAACTATATTTGACACCCCGGATCATCATGCAACCAATGCATTTGACATACAGCGAGATGGGTCAGAACCTAGACAACATAGCATAATTTCTTAAAATAATGATATTGTAATTTTCTAGAATAATAATAATAACAGTAGAAATGGCAACAAATTCATTCTAATTATCCTACTGTGGATGATAATGATGACATTGTGCATGATGTCATGCCATTGAGTGCTCTTCTTTGTCCCCCCCAACACACATAAGCGTGAGGACACGTAGAATACATCGTATGGCACCGAATCTGTTGTCTCCCTTCATATCATAGCCACAAACTCGTCAATCTACCATAAGGATGGATGATTCGTTCCCAATTGGTGTATCAACTGATTCATGTCCTCTCAATGGTCCCCAACAACGGTGCTATTTGATTCGTGTCTAGCTGGTGTCCCTTGATTTTGGTCCTTAGACGGGAGTAATCAACAAAATTTATAACCTATTACACCATGTACTAGGATAGCCTCAGCTAGCATAGCATAGTGGCTCTAGGATCGTTCACTGGGATGGGTTTTTACTTCACAATTAATATCAATTCAAAAATGAATTAGTGCTTTTTCATTTCAAGGTTAGCTTTAAAAGAAAACATAAAGATGTTTGAATGAAAAATGTTTGGTTTTAAGCTAACAAAAATAGTAACTGATTTTAATTACAAAGAAAAGTGTTTCTTGGAGTTTCAGATCACTAGGCTCAGGTTCCTTATACAAAAAGGGAGTTTCGATCACTTGTTTCTTTTCCTCGCATTGGGGATTTAACATATAGTTATTTCCCGAACCGGTGTGGTACAGATGTTTCCCTTGAATGGGTTCAAACATTAAATCCCTCTCACTAATTCATCTTGCAATGGCTCGTGCCTCTCACCTAGCATTTTCCATTCAAGGTGATCCTTAACCTTGGATTACCTGTCAAAAGCTCGCAAGAGATAACTAATGAATGTCTCCTTAGAGTCCAAAAGCTTACCAAGTGTTGGCTATTCTAGAAAATCCTACCTTCAAGTCACCTCCCAAAAGCTCGCAAGAGATAAACTAGTGCATCTCCATGGACGGAGATCACTTGCCTTACCAAGTGTTGGCTCAGGTGAATTGAAGGCATTTTAAGTTAACTAAAAAGATAAAAACCATTAACGGGTCACACTTTCTCTTCATTAATAATTGAAACAACAAAACTTCCAATTTTGCATGTGGAAACTTACCCGACTTTCTTCACTCCAAGAGACAAAGAGCCTAGCCACTCATCCTTTGAGGAAACATCCTCAGAGTTTGATTTGCTAGAAATAAAAGTAACGAGAAAACAAAAATCTGAAGGAAAAACAGAGCAAGTGCTCTATAAAATATATTTCTTCCTATTGTCGGATTACATATATTACAAGATTTTTGATGGATTTATTTACATTGGTTCAAAGATATATATAGAGAAGATATTTTCTAAGAAATATCCCAATAATATCTTTGACTGATTACAAGGAGAAAATAGAAATTTACACAAAATATCTTGAGAAAAAATCTAACTTAGTTGGTAGCAAATATCTGAGATTGCACAGGTGGATTGCGCACGTTGATTCACATGTGGAATTATCCATTTTGCAAGTTTGAACTTTGGTTTTGCAACTTGGAGATGATTTGCAACTTCATTCGCAGCTTGGAGGTGATTTCGCAACGTGGTTCGCAGCTAAGGAACATTTTCATAGCCCATTTCGTAGCTGCGAAATGAGGGGGTGGAGCTGCGAAATGGCACTCGTGTGCCAAGGGGTGGTTTCGCAGCTGCGAAACACCGTGCGAAATTTTCGTAGCTCAATTCGCTCAACTTTGTGTAGTTGTCTTCAAATAGTCATAACTTCTTCGTTTCAACTCCAATTAATGTACCGTTTAAAGCATTGGACTCCTAACTTCCTGAGCTTCGAAACGACATATGGTATGCATGAAATGGACTTCAGGAAGTACTCGAAATGTGTCCAATAGTTTCCGTCCTCTTAAATTCTTCATGTTAGATTCCTCTGTTTTTCCTCCTTGCATTCTTGATTGACTTTGGCAAAGAACTACGAAGCTCCAAAGCTTGGATTCTTCATGTAAATGAGCTTCCATTTGCTTTGTCATGGATTATATAAAACTGTCTCTCATCTTAGATTGCTTTGGTGATCAAAAAGCTATTAAAAACACCAAAACTTAACACGATTTTATTAGAATTGATTGCAAGGGTCCTTAACATGCCAATTGAGTTAAAAGGTAATAACTACTACTCAAAAGTGTTTAAAAGAGTTAATTACAAGCTATAAAATAGCACTTTTTGAGTAGTAATCAATGGATCTAAAGGAAGCATCCACAATGGCATTTGTTGGGGATTTGGAGTTGAGGTGTGTTGTTTCAAACATTGCTCAATTTCTTTAAACTTATAAAAAGAAGAAATGAGTCTTAACTCTTTTCTTTTTCATAGCGAGGAGCTTGTTTTCATAGCGACAATCTAGGGTGCTTCGAAAGGAATAGCTGGATAGGAAACCATGTAAAAAACATACTTTATCCCATCTATACTCGAGCCAAGTTTGAAAAAAATATTTCATTTTATTATTTTATAGCTTGCTAAAATGTTTATCATTTCTATCATTAGGTCATGGATGTCTACTGTTGAATGATGCAATTTGAGGACCTAACAAAGACTAAACTGTTTCTCACACCTTATATATTTGTAATTATTAGTTATCTCTTCACGGAATAATGATCTGGATAGTTTAACTTAAAAATATTGTTGCCAAAATCACTAACAAAAACATTAAATCTTTGTTTTACAGGAAGGGTCCTCCCAACCCAAAGAAATATTTAGTGAAATATTCAATCAAAGGGCGGTTCGAACCACATATGTGTGAGATGGATATCCCATACTCAAATGTTAAAGAGGTGAAGGGTGATGGGAAGTTAAATGGCAAACTTGTGATAGGAATGATTGTGGGGTATTTGTCATGAAGTTTATGGACTACTAGTCCATGGGTGAATTTTTGAAATTGGGTGGATTTTTGAAATCAATCGATGTGGTATGTTGATAGATTTTTGAAACTCATGTCATTTATGTAATAATAGTATATAACAAATGCAGATTTTTCTGATCTGTCTGGTAAACTTGTAACATTGTGGGGAATTTGAATAGAATACACATCGACATATGTTTCAAAAGGAATGATGGGAAGTGGTTGGTAGATTTTACATTGGACACTGATTTGGTAGTATACATTTTCGAAAAGAGAATATTATGTAAATTTATTTGCTATTTTATTTGGGTTTACTTATTCAGAAAACATTGATAGGCTATTCTTGAGCAGGAGTGATGAAACACACTAGGGAATATTGAGTAGTTTTTTGTAGTTCGACCCAATGATGTCAGATTTGTATGGCTAATTAAGCAGCTGTACATTGTGTATCTCAGATCTTCAGGTTTGGGTACTAGTAAATTCTGTACAAAAGCCCTTTATGGTCCTTGGTCATTCTCCTTTTATCAGGTTGAAAATACAACACAATTGACTTAGTGTTAACTTCTAAAGTTCTTGGTCACTGGTGAAGTACAATTGAACTGGGTGCTTGATTGTATTTTTATGAGTTTTTTCAATCAATTTTGCATTTGGACTCCCTTGTTATTCTTTTGTATTAGGTTCACTACTGGGTCATTGGAATAATGGTCTGTCGTATACAGTAGCATATTTTTATTCATTGTGTGGGCACTGGAATGGTTTTAATCCCCTGTAATTCCTCACACCCATGGCAATCTCCCCAATTCATCGGTTTCTGTGGTAGGTTTCATCTTTTAGTTTTTGGATTATTGATATTGTGAGTATAAAATGTCCTGTGTTTGATAAATTGATAACAGGTGAAGAATGATCTTACCTTGAAATTCAAAGAAAATGTTCATATATGGTTGCATTGATTCATTGTTTTACTATTGTTTTTGTATGCAGATGATTTTTTCCCTATGTAGAACTTATGATTATGTTAGGCTTCAGCTGTATGCAAAATGGTACCGGAATGGGAAGTGGAAATGGGTATGTCATTTATCTTTTAATCCATTCTTATGTTTGGATAACTCTTAAGTGAAGATGGAAATGGAATCAAGAATGATTTCAAGGGAAATGAAATTCCACTTATAAGTGGGATTTCAATTAATCCTTTAGTAAAGGGTGTTTTGATTCCTAAGTGCGGCTTATTTTTAAAAACACTTTTCAAAAATTTAAAAATCAAAAAAAAAATTTGGATACATTATTTTTAAAACTATTTTTTTTTATTTAGATTTTGTAAAAGGAAAAATTATAAATTTGATTTATATAATATAAACTAAATTCAAGTCTTGTTAAAAACAAAAATTGTTTTGTAATTATAAATAAATTAAAAAATAATAATTTTAATAAAATATGAATATTAATATTATAATAAAATCATAAATTTTTATTTTTATAAATATTGTAAAATTATGCATATTAATATCTTATTAAAGAAGTTTAATTTTCTAAGATATAAATGAGTCAAAATTTTCAATACATACATACCTTTAATACTCAACTAAGGACATGATGTTCTAAAATTTTTTATTTAGTCTATGAAATTATATATTTAATCTGTAATTAATTAATCAGTTTTTGAATTTCAAATTATTCTTACAAATTATAAAATTTATTAAAGAATTTAAAATCTTAATTTTAGAAATAGTTTGTTTTTTAAAAAAAAAACTATGATTGGGAGATTTTTTTTAAAAAAAATGAAAATAAATATTGTAACATTGAAATTAAAACAAATAATCATTCTAACATTACATTCCTAAATACATCAAAACGGAAGAATTGGAATCACCAAATCAATTCCTATCCAATGAGGAATGGAAATGGAAACAAAATATTCATTATTATTCCCCATTCCTGTGTATCAAACACACCTTAAATAGCAATGCTTTCCATTTGGGGCAAGAAGAATGCTTCACAGATACACCTCATATAGAGTTGATGAAAAATGAGATAAAGCAAACCATACTTTCATACTAAAGAAATGGTCCTAAACAAATATCTAGAAACTACATTTCATTATGAAAAAAATCATAAAACACTCTTACTATGTCTCTTAATTCAAAATATACCAAACAACTATAGATTAAATAACAAAGCAAGCATTGTATAGGAATTCCAACATGCAGCCAAAACAAGAAGGTTCATAAAACAAATCCAAAAAAAATATTTAGAATACGAGTTTAATTACAAAAAAAAAATTAAAAAAATCAAAGAATATCCTCTACATGTTTAATTTATCATCCAAGTGGTTGAATAGTCATTCTAGACTCCGATTAATTCCAAAATTATAAAAAGTTCTAGAAGCTTCCGAATAAGTCACAATTCAATGGCAAGAATAAACCAATTTTTAAAATTAAGAGCATAAAACCACACAAGTCATTTAAAATGTCTAGTTTACATAAAAATAAAATAAAAAAAAAAAAAAATAAACTAGAGAGCACATAAATCAATTTTTAAATCATACAAACATATCTTCTATCATTTGTCTAATTCATTATTTTATATTTTAACCTTATTTTGTTCTATCTTAATTGTATTAATTCCTAGCAAGCTTCTATTTCCTTATACCTTAAAAATCCAAATTAGTTGGTTTCATTTGTCTTTGTACCTTACTCTTATTACAGTGTAACTTCATTTTATATTTCTTAAATGTCAATATTTGTTTTGATTGAAAATGGATTAAATAAACCCAAATCTAGAAAGGTATTATTTTCTACTGATTTCAACAATCAACAACTAAGAATGAATTTTGAATTCAAGTGTTGAGATTTGTGATTTGATACTTATATAACCAATTACAATAAAGAAAACCTATAATGAAGACCACGGATAAATATTAAAATAATAACAATGTTCTTTTACATACAAAATTAAATAAAATAATAACATTGGACAATTTTTTTTATGATCTACATATTGCTAAATAAAATAATTAAGAAAATTTGTTACTTAAAACTAGATATGTAAATTATACATCTTGTTTTGACTTTGCTCATACCATTAAACTTTTTTACCAAATCACCAAACCTAAATAATAAAAATGAAAACATTTTATTTTGTTAGGGATAATTGTAAAGTTACACATAAACATAAGATGATGGGATTACGGAAAAGGTTAAAAAGGGCAGTAAGCTTGACTTTGTTTTATCAGATGATGGGATTTTGAGGTTTAGAACTAGACTTTGTGTCCCAAATGATGGAGACTTAAGGAGAGAGCTTTTGGAGGAAGTTCATTGTTCTAGGCTTGCGATCCACCCAGGAGGGACAAAGATGTACAAAGATTTGAGACAGAATTATTGGTGGTCAGGTATGAAGAAAGATATTGGGCAATTTATGGCTCAGTGTTTGTTGTGTCAACAAGTGAAAGCTGAGCATCAACGACCAAAAGGGTTTTTGCAACCACTTTCTATTCCCGAGTGGAAATGGGAACATATTACTATGGATTTGTGACTGGGTTTACCAAGGACCTAGGGGGGGCATAATGCAATTTGGGTTGATTGTTGATCGATTGACAAAGTCTGCTCATTTTCTGCCTATGAAAGTTAATTTTTTTATGGATCGTTTGACTTCTCTTTATATTAAGGAGATTGTGAGAATGCATGGTGTACCTGTTTCTATAGTATCTGACAGAGATGCTCGTTTCACTTCCAGATTTTGGCATAGTTTACAAAAAGCATTAGGTAATACATTGAGTTTTAGTACTGCTTTTCATCTGCAGACTGATGGTCAATTAGATAGGGTAATTCAGATCCTGGAAGATTTATTGAGAGCTTGTGCTTTGGACCTAAAAGGTAATTGGGATGATTATTTGCCCCTAAGTGGAGTTTGCCTATAATATACTTCAAACTAGCATTAGGATGGCACAATTTTGAGGCGTTGTATGGTAGGGAGATGTCGATCTCCTGTTTGTTGGGATGATATTGGAGAGAAGAAACTTTTGGGACTTGAACTTGTGCAGTTGACTGTTGAAAATGTCTCTTTAATTAAGGAAATATTGAAAGCAGCACAAAGTAGACAAAAGAGTTATGCTGATAATCGTAGACGAGATTTGGAGTTTGAGGTGAGTGATCTTGTTTTCTTTAAAGTTTCACCTATGAAGTCTATAATGAGATTTGGAAGAAAAGGGAAACTTAGTTCTCGTTTTGTGGGACCATTTGAGGTATTAGAAAGAGTAGGCACTTTGGCTTATAAAGTGGCCTTGCCCCCAAGTCTATCTAAGATTCATAATGTATTCCATGTTTCGACCTTGAGGAAATATATTTATAATCCCTCTCATGTTGTGGAGTTGGAGCCTATTCAAATTTCTAAGGACTTGACCTATGAAGAGGTACCCGTTCAAATTGTGGATGTGATGGATAAGGTACTACGACATGCTGTTGTCAAGTTGGTAAAGGTCCAGTGGAGCAATCATAGTATCCGAGAGGCCACTTGGGAGTTAGAAGAAGAGATGAGAGAAAAGCATCCTCAATTATTTCAAGACTTAGGTATGTCAAGTTTAGAGGACTAAACTTTTGTTAAGGAGGGGAGAATGTAACACCCAAGTTTTTATTTTTAGGGTAATTTAGGAAATTATTAATTTATAATTAAATTAATTAAATAAAAAGGAAGAGGGGGTTAAAAGGTAATTTTAACGAATAAATACCCTAGGTATAAATTAGAATTTTGTTCTTCTTATTCTTTTCCTGAATCATGTTCCTGTTCGTAGAGAGTTCCTGAGAACGTAAGATTGGAGTCAGATTTCAGGTTTGAATAACAGATCTCTATAGGTAAGATCTAACCCCTAGATTAATATTTTAGATTCATTAGTTAATTTTTAAGCACATTAGATATTTTTTTTTGGAAAACCCAATCTAGATTAGGGTTAGTTTATTATTTTTTTTAATTCGTTTTAATATCAAAATAGTGAAAATTTAAGATTTTGATTATTGTTGAATTGGGGAGATCTTAAGGTTTTTTTAGAAAAAAAATTCCTATAAGATTCGATTTAGATTAGGGTTAGTTTATTATTATTATTATTATATTTTAATTCGTTTTAATATCAATAGTGAAATTTAATATTTTGATTTATTATTGAATTGTACGTGGATGAAGTTTTAAGGTTTTTTTACGAGAGATAAAGAAAAATATTCCATGGTAGTAAGATTTCGATTTATGCATTAGGGTTAAAGTTAGTGGTTTTTTATGTTTTAATAGTCAAATAGTGAAAATTAAGATTTTGATGTTATTGGTTGGAAATTTGAGAGATCTTAAGCTTTTATTTAGAAAAAAACAGCGTGTGACACTGGTTTTGCATTGTCGTGTGGGAACTGTGCTCGAGCCACTTGTGTTTTATTGTAAGAGAGTTCTGGTGAAAGATCTAGTTGGCTTCACGGTGATTGATTCTACATAACCTAGTATGATAGAGCTTTGAATGGACGTACGTTGGGTATGTAAATTTATAAGTAGCAGCAGGACTCCGTATTGTTAAGAAGTCTTTGAGGGGTTACTTGAGTATCTAGAGGTACTGTAGGAATTTTATTTTAAACTAATGGGAGGGCTTTGTGTTATGTAGTAACAAATTGGATGTTATTTAGTTATTTGTTTAAGATAAGGAATAGATAGTTAGAGATTATAGATACAATAGGTAATAGTTGTATTGTCCTTTATAGGGTTTGGGTTGTTAGGTTAACAGAGTACGAGTTTTCAGGATTAATTTTTCTCTCCAAAGTTTGAGAAGCGACCTTCTTTTGAGGTAGAGGGAAATTAAATGCAGTGTGTAATTCGTTTTTTTAAAAAACACATTTTATAAGGATATAGGTTAGGAATACATTAGTGAAAGAAGTAAGGTTTGGGTTTATATTCCGTTTTTATGCATGGATCAAAACTGTTTTGCAAATGAAAAGTTGTAAATTTGGAATAAATGATAAATAAGTATTAGGTGATCTCTTGGTTTGTTTGGCCCTTGTACAATGTGATAATGTGACTTTTGGCTCTTGTCTAAATGAGATATATATAGTTTGTGACCTTTACATTTCCTTGGTGGGGAATAGTAAATTGTGATTTGGAGCCTCAACCTCTAGGGGTTTTGGATTAGAGGGTGATAACTTAAGTACTAGTTAGTAATGATTGTGTGTTGGTTGTCCATTACGATCCTTCCAAGGAATAGATTGAGGCTAATGCGCACCCATTTGAAAAGTCCACCTTAACTGGGCCCACTTTGTGTTTGAATGTACGTCAGAGTACAGTACAATTCTGTATTGGAGTATGTTTTTGGACTGAATTTGGGTATATGAATATTGTTTGAATCAGAATAAAGTGCACTACAGTGAGAAATTCTTAAATTGTTATTGCGGCAAAAAATAAAAAATTTACTGGTTCAGGCAGTGGTTTATGAAAATGATTGATGTTACAATATCTCTCTAATTTGGGCAGTGAAGTTGAATAGTTTGATCCAGTTTGACTAACATTGAACCTGTTCCATGCGATATGCTCTATGAGCTCATTTCCTATTTGTTGACTTACTTTTCAGCTACCGGGCCTTAGTTCGGGTGAGAAGTGAATGGCTAGGCCTGAGAGTGGGTCATGCATGAGGATGTTGAATTAGGATTTATGTTGGCGATTTTGTTTAAACTGTTAGTTACTGTTCAGATTGGATCTTTTGGTAATATTGAGAAGCATAATTTTGGGATATTGTGATGTGTCCTAATTTAACATTTGATATGTTAGTGATAAAAGTGTGAGAGTTTTGAGCACGATTTTGAAATGTTGTTGTTAGTACTTTGAAGATTGTTTAGTTTGCAAATATTTCTGGACAATGGATTTTGAGATAAGTGGATGTTTTATGTGTTGAAAGGTGAGATTTTGAGGATTTTAGATTTTGTTCCGTATCACTCTGTAAACAGGTATTTTGGTAAGTTTGTTCGACGTTCCGCAATTATACACAATATAATTAGTTCTGGATCAGTAGTTACACTGTAAGTGCAGCTAGAGCGGGTTATGAAGTGTGAAAGGCTCCCGGGTTCATGGTCCCTTGGCATGGGTCTGTGAGTATGGGTGTGACATTTGTAACGACCGCTCCCAAGCCGTGTAGGATATTCGGTGGTCCGCTTTGGGACCACAAGAAGGGGACCTCACGAGGCTTAGAACGACGTGTCTGACTTGTTAAGAGGAGCCCTAACATATACTGACACCGGTGATACGACACCCACCACCACCGTAAGCGCCAAAGAAACCTTTCTCCTTTATCCGATGTGGGAACATGTCACAACCCCCAATATTAATAGACCAACAGGTAAAAAATTCATTACTCCTCTGCTGTTGTGTCTCATGGAGGATTTGCGGAGCGTCAGAGACAGACAACCCCCTTACAGGGCCACACAAACCCACACCGGGGTTAGGACAGATCAGCTCTGATAGCATTTTGTTAATCGACACAGACTTGATCGTGTAGATTATGACCCGAAAGAGGGCGCTCAATATGCTTTTAAAACACTTACGTATTGGTTATAGCGGCCCTTCTGACAGGTATATACGCCAAAAACTTTGCTCCTTATCCAAATGGTGGTGGGACATTCACAAGATGGTTTGTGAGTGTACCCACAACTGTGGATAGGGGAGAATTTTCCTGCGCGGCTTATAATATGTAGAGATTCTTCTAGTAACCAAGTGACTTTAAAGCCAATGAGTGAACTTTCGCTTTGGGCCCAAAGTGGACATATCTACAATGGTTAGCGTTGCGGTCAGTATATACATTTATGTGTTGGTTGAAGAGTGAGATTTTTGAGAGTTTAGTGAAATTTGTTTTGTAGTACTCAGTGAATGTGGTTAAGTTTTTGCAAATATTTGGACGCAATGGATTTGATGGTGGATAGTTTTAGTTTTGAAATCACGAATTTTTGGGATTTTCTCCAGATCTTCGTGTACCGCCTATCTGAACAGGTTTAAGATTGGTAATTTGGGTAACTTCAATTAAAGCATAAGTTGGTATTGGTCAGGTATAACATTGTAAGGTCTTATGTACGTGGTTGAACGTTGAAAATGACCAGTTTACAATGCCCTTGAGGTCTTGGGGTGTGATAGAAGAGGTATTCGAGCTAAAAGTGCCGGTGATGTGTGATGTGCATACCGAAAAATATCCTATTTGGATAGCGATAAAGTAGAAAAAGGCACACACAACCACGATAAGACAAATTATCTATGAGACCTAGCCACACGCTATATCGAGGTAGTACTTCGAAAGACGTGCGCGGGTGGCGGCTCGCGAGATCGACTCCAATGCGGCATCAATAGTGTCGGCCACTCCTCCAGAATGCTCCCAACATAGATATAGGCCTACTACCTGAAGACCCTAACTTCCTAACGCGCTAACTCGATCAAAGAGTCAAACAAAGTAACAATCAAGAGTGAAAGCAGGGTCACTTGGAGTCTGAGGGAGTTAGAGGGGCAAGGGGTGATTGTGTCGCCACACAGACAGAGCAAGTACAGTGCATTAAATTTAGCATGCATTCATATAAAGAATAGGCAATCATGAGACATCAAAGCAAGTCATATGCAAACATAACAAGCCGTATATTCAACTCGTACTTCACACAAGCTAGGCAAGAATAGTGATAAGATAAGATAGGAATATAATAAGATAACAATATGTTTGAGATAAAAAAGATAAATATAGCAAATAGAATCCATCATGCCAAGATGAAATGAGATATACAAAAATGCAGCAATATACAGTCCCAGGAAAGCAAGAATAATCTACAACAAGAAGAAGTCACTTATGCTAAAGCATGTAAAGAATCAATCGATGCTAATCAACAATGTCAACATCTTCCAAAATGAACAATTAATAACCAAACATGGCATCACAGATAAACATATTAAATCTCTCAGCGTAATCGAACCGAATACATACATAAGACCACGTTAGACGAGGGTATCCACGTAATTCATCCAACAATACAACCACAATTTTCCTCACTTAGTTCAAGTTTGAACTCTAAAAAAAAATATCCCGCAGTGGAGTCGCCAATTATTTTTTGGACCCCGTATTTTACGTGCATTCCACTGAAACGTGCTCGTTGTTACTTTTAATTGGTGAAAATTTGATTTTTAAGAAAAAACTGTGGAGTCGAGTCTACTGTTATTTTTATTTTTGATTGTTAAAGGCAAAACAAATAAACACTAATAAAAACGCTAGTGTGACTGCTGAGAAAAGCAACTAAGGTCTGATGGAAAAAACCAACTCAGTTCGGGAGTCAGGTTACTTATTGGGAAAGGTATATGTTGGTGACCGTAGCAGCCTCTAAGCCCGTATACAATGACGTATACCTTTACTAAATGAACGAAGGCGATTATAGGCAATTAATTAATTAATTATGTATAATCAATGTACAAGTCAATGAATAAAAATCATATACACAAAATATGATGAATCTAATTATAAGAATACATGAAATGAAAATAACAAAGAGAATTTGCAAAAATGAAATTTATTGAACTAAAAAATGGTATTAAAAAAATGGTTTTCAGAAAAGTCGAATAAGATTAATAAAAAAAAAAAATGATTTTGAATTAAATGATTCAATTTATTTATTTTACAAAAAAGAATTTCAATAATGATTTGATTCAATTTCATTTAAAAAAGAGTTGATTTTTTACCAAATTATTAAAACCCAACTACTTTAATTTGCAAAAGAAATTTCAATTAAAAAGGAAAAACAAATATTTAAATCATCTATTTCTAAAAAACACTTTTAATCCCATTTTAATTAAGGAAAAAGAATTCATTTTTAAAAAATATTTTTGGACAATTTTATTAAAAATTAATTTTTGGGACATCTTTAATTGTACAAACAATTTTGGACAATTTTTTATAAAACAAAGAAATTTTTGGACAGATGTTATTAAAAACAATTTTTCGAATTCTATTAAAAACAATTCTTTTGGATTTTTCTAAATGCATTTTTCTGGATTTTTATAAATAAAAAAAACTTTCTTTTATTAAAAAGAATATTCAAAATTATTATTTTATTAAAACATATTTACTGAATTCTTCCTTTTATTTAAACAAAATTTCTAGTTTGTTCGATGTTCAATTCTGTACACTCTCAATAAATATATATGAACAAATATTTACAAGAACTAATAAAAATAAAACCAAATAAAAGTGGAAAATAAAATATGTACCAAAATAAACTTACAAGCTCAATGTCTGCCTACAGCTTTTTGATTCTCACTTTCTTCCATGAAATTTCGTACTCCACATGTCATAAATCTATGCTCAACCAACAGAATTGCAAAATGGGCCCATGTAAAGACAAAAATAGCCCAAATGTAAATATCCAAAAATATATAGAGTCCAAAATAATTATTCAAACTTCAAATTTGTCTAATAAATTTCATTAATTAAAAATTGGCCCAAATTAACAAATATAACCCAACAAAAATATTTCACATGTCATGAGCCTTAATCTAAAATTTTTTAATTAATAGCCAGAATAAAAGCTCAATTAATCAAACACAAAACATGTGTGGACCCGCATTTTTCACATGTGCCCCCACTCGATTGACAAGACTCGCTTTTATTTGTGAAAAATTAATTTTTAGAAAAGTCGGAGTTACCACTTATTTTATTTTTATTTTAAAGGGAAAATAAAACAAGAAAGAAAAACCCTAAAAAAGTGACTCCATAATTTTTGGAAAAGCATGTCTTTGAAAAACCCGAGTCTAGGTCCGGGGATCAGGTTACTTATTAGGAAGGTACTTCAAAGATGTAGCACCTCTCTAAGCCCTATAAAGGTCTCTACTAACTAAGTTAAGGAGACCGTGACAATTAATTGATTAATTGAGGATACCTAGGTAGACTAAGGTGATTACAAAAAATAACATGCCAAACAAGATCAAATCACAATAAAGGAGAGTTGGGGTGCGTACTTGAACCACTTCTTAAGTGCTATCATAAAACATCAATGGTTAGTTTGGATAATATATCACCCAACATGCATTTTATCATAGATAATCAAACAATAAAACATATATCAATACATCCCAAGCATTCTCAAACATAGGTATAATTCACAATGACAATCATATTTACAGGATTTAGAAGGTAAGTGATAGGGGACGTACCTAGATAGCATAGATAACTCCTAATGCGCTTCCTCAGGACATGGGGGGTTAGATAATAAATAGTAAAATAAGAAATCCTAACATGCTTATCTAATTAGCATAGAAAAAATGATCTAAGAATACGAAATCATCAATTATCACACACATCTTATGTACAATTCCAAAACAATAGATAGATGTGATTACAACAAATAGCAAGGGTGGTAGAAAAAATAAGTTTTGAAAAGATTTTCTTATGTAGGGGATTCACCAATTCCCCAATTGATATACACAAATCTAACCTAGAATTATCCCATTTATGTGGGACCACAAGCTTGGATTCATATTTGATTTAAAACCAAAATTTTCATTAAAAAAACCGAGAAAGATGCAAACTGATCAAAAAAAAAATGGTTGCATATTATTTTATGAAAATGAGATTTTTGATTCTAAGGACTCTAAATGAATTTTTAAAATAGATTTTTACAAGGAACATTTTGAGGAAAAGTATTCATTTTAAAGGGAAAAGACATTATTCACAACAAACAATTCGCAAGAAGATCAAATATAGGCCAACCCAAAATAAAACAATCAAACGAGTTAAAATTTTTCAGTAATCAACAAGACTAATGAAGGTGAAGGGTAAGAGGCCAATCTTTCAATGATTTCCAATAACGTCTAAAAATTAAACTTCACAAAAAAAAAAAAAAAAAAACTATTAAAGCAATAAACTAAATGACTTTAGATCAAATAAAATTAGAAGATATTAATCAAGAATTAAAAATGGGGAATCGAACACAAAAGAATAATAAAAAACTAACATAAGATCAATTAAGCTAATTAATTGAAATTTTAGAGAAACATATGAACTAAATTATGATCAATCCAAGAATGAAAATTTATATATTTAAGATAGAAATAATACAACTTAAGATCAATTAAACAAGTTATCTAAAGCTTTGAAAAACATACAAACTAAAAGTGGATCAACCAAGAAATTAAAATTAACAATGTTCAGAACTATGAATGAGCATGGACCATCAACTTAAACAACTCAAGGACCTACAATACTCATGTATCTAAAAGATGAATAAATAAGATTACTATTTTAAAAATGATTCAATCGCATAGGATCAATTAAATTAAATAAACTAAAATTATAAAAACCACTTAAACTAGAATAACATGAAATCAAACAAGGATAAACAATTTTAAAAAGACATGAGATTAATTACATTGACACTCAAATGATAAACTAAAATTCTAAAAATAAACCTAAAACTTAAAATAGATAAATTTAAAAACAAAACTAAAAACAAGGTTAAAAAAACATGAAGCGTATGCGAAGGAGAATTGGATTAAATTATGAACTAAGATTATATAAAAAGAAAATGCAAACCAAACAAATAAATTGGCAAATTAAACCTAAAACAGAGATCAAAAAGGCAATAAATTTTATCAATAAATTAATTAATCTAATAAATAACACACTCTTAAGATATATAAAATACATCACTAAAAAGATGGGACAAAACAAAATCAAAACTCTTTAAAAACATAAACTTTATCTAATAATGAAATTAAAATTTACTACATACATTCCAAAACAAAACATAACTAAAACTAAACTAATGGGAATTAAAAATAAATAAACTTTTACTTCAACAAATTAACTTAAACTAAGGAATTAAAGTGCCTCACATTAAATTAATCATATAAACTATATAATTAAGCTAATCCGGAATTTAAAAAAAATGAACTTACTTTCACAAATTACTTAAACTAAGGAAATATAAAGTCCACTAACACATTCAAGATTAAACTCATAAACTATAAAAATTAAGTTATCCGGAATTTTAAAAAAATAAACTTTAACTTCACAAACTACTTAAACTAAGAAAATAAAAGTCACTAACACATTTCAATTAAATCATAAACTAAAAATTACAGTTAATCCGGAATTTAAAAAATAAACTTTACTTTACACAATTAACTTAAACATAAGGAATAAAAATCACTAACCATTCAAATTAAAATCATAAACCAAAATTAATATTAATCCGAATTTAAAAAAATAAACTTTACGTTTTCACAATTAACTTAAACTAAGGAATCAAAGTCACTACTACATTCAAATTAAATCATAAAAACTAAAATTCAAGTTAATCCGGAATTTGAAAGAAAAAAAACAAAAAGACTACTTCACAAATTACTTAATACTAAGGAATAAAAGTCACTAACACTTCAAATTAAATAATAACTAAATTAAGTTAATCCGAAATTAAAAAAATAAACTTTACTTCAAACAAATTAACTTAAACTAGGAATAAAATCATTAACACATTCAAATTAATCATAAACAAAATTAAGTTAATCGCGTGAATTTTTTAAAAAAATAAACTTTACTTCACAATTACTGTGAAGGACCAAGATAATAAATAATGGCATTAACACATTCAAATTAAATCATAAACTAAGACTGAATTAAAAAAATAATCTTTACCTCTCGAATTATTTAAACTAAGGAATAAGAATCATTAACACATTCAAATTAAATCGTAAACTAATCCTGAATAATAATAAATAAATAAATAAACTTTACGTCAAATTATTTAAACTAAGGAATAAGAATCATTAACACATTCAAATTAAATCATAAACTAATCCTGAAAATTAAAAAAAAAAATATTTTCTCGTCCGAATTATTTAAACTATGAATAAAAATCAATATAACACAATTCAAATTAAATCAATAAACTAAAACTAAAAGGTGATTAGAACTAAACTTAATTTGAGAGATTGAAAACAAGGCAGAGAATCAAAACATAACATAGCAAAATTAATAATACTGAAATTTGTTTAAAAAAATTCAGATTAAATAGAAATATTATGTGAAAAACTATTAGAGAAAATAGATTATTATTATTATTATTATTATTATTAGTATTATTATTATTATTATTATTATTATTGGCTAACCAAAGAATCTGTGTTGGTGCATTGAGGAGTTGTTTTTAGGG
>JBAPGN010002643.1:0-29529 GCA_037355405.1 Vitis amurensis
CTTTCAAGGATGTTATTAGGGTTATTTTCTATGGTCTCCACACTTTTAAGGTTATCCCTAATTAATGCCTGGATTAAAATTTGATTCTCAATTACATCATAATCATACCCAGTATCATTTATAACCACATTAAAGGACTTTTGAATAATTTGTGAATTTTGATTATAAACCCTATAGGTTTTATTAATAATAGAATAGCCTAGGAAGATACCTTGATCAAATCTTGCATCAAACTTCCCTAGGTTTTCCCCATCCCTAAATATATAGCATTCACTATCAAAAGTCCTAAAATACTTAAGGTTTCGTTTTCTCCCAATTCATAATTCATAATATGTTTTCTTTGTTCTGAATCTAAGAAAATCCTATTAGTAGTGTAGCATGTTGTATTAATAGTTTTTTCCCAAAATTATATAGGGGTATTATGCATATGAATCATCACTCTAACCATTTCTTGTAACACTTTATTTTTTCTTTCAGCCACTAAATTCTGTTTAGGAGTTTTAGGGGTTGAAAATTCATGTTTAATACATTTTGACTCACAAAAGAGGTCCATATCAACATTATCAAACTCTCTTCCCTTATCACTCCTAATTTTTACAATTGGATGACCTATTTACACTTGTATTTTGGTGAACAATGACTTCAAGTGCTCTATGGTCTTTGATTTCTCCCTAAGAAAACTCACAAGGGAGTACCTCGAAAAATAATCCACAACAACTAGGACTTATCTCTTACCACTTCTACTCTTCATACGGATGAGGCTCATAAGATTCAGATGGAGAAGGTCTAAAGATCTAATGGTCCTAATTTCCTTAACCTTCTTATGTGAACTTTTCGTTTGTTTGCCTTTCATGAACTCACCACAAATGAGTTTAGGTTCACCACTTAGTTTATGGATATTTCTAACTTTTTCACTATTCACTAAGTGTACAAGATTCCTATAGTTTATGTAACCTAGCCTTCTATGCTAGAGCTTAATAAAGTCTAGCTTTTGACCTACTACACACAAGAGGTGTTTTAAAGTTAGGATTTATTGCATAACAATTGCCAATTGTCATATGTCCTGTGATTATTATTTTTCATTCTTTGTGGATTACCTCACATAAGTCTTGGTAAAAGTTTATCCCTATGTTCATTTTCACATATTTGACCAATACTTAAGAGATTTTCCTTGAATCCATCTACATAGAGAACTTTATTTAATTTAGGACAACTAGGGATAGATATACTTCCTTTGCCTTTCAGACAAGCTAAGCTTACATCCTCAAAGGTAACTATGCCACCATTATAGTCCTCAAGAGAAGTGAAAAAAGACTTGTCTCCTATCATGTGTCTAGAGTAGCCAATATCAAAGTACCAGTCACTAGAAGATCTAGCTTTAAGAGCAATGAAGATAACCTCACATTTATCCTTATTTTTCTTATCCAAACTTGTTTAACCCTAAGTGGTGACTTAGAGAAGCTTTGTTGATATCTAGGCTTTTAATTAGTTTTATTCTCTTTCTAATGATTCAAAATGTCATTTTTAAGGAAATTAAAGACATTCATTAGCCTACTCATTTGAGATTCAAATCTCTCTAAGAACTTAGTGTAGCACCTATACTGAGTGTGTCTAGTTTTCTTACAACATGTGCATAGTGATCGAATGATAAGAGATGCTACTAGGTTAGGGGTTCTTTCTTTCCCTTTTACAATTTATTTTTCTCCACTAGAAGGAGTTTCATCTTTATTAATGTATCCTAAACCTCTTTTGTCACCATTGGTTTTGCATTTATTAAGTATTTCATTAAGCACTTTAGTTCAAAGGTGAAATATCTCATTCACATAAGAAGAGAGCTTATTACCTTTCATCTATTGAGGGAGAGCATTATTCTTCTTAAGAAGAAAATGATGTTCAGGCTCAAGAAATCTAATTTTTTTTAAAGAAGATTAGTTCTCTTTTCTTTTAGCACATCAATCTTGGTTTTGTGAGCTTCAAGAATATCATGGTCTCTTAAATAATTCTTAATTAGTTTTTATGTTCAACAACAAGATTATTTAGAAAAACAGCTTTTTGATCATCAGTGAATTCATTATCACTATCACTATCACATTCATTATCATGTATAGATTCCATAGATGTAACAGAAGTTAAAAAGTCATTAGGATTATACCTTGGATCCTCAAAAGTTGTGCAACCACTTTCTTCAGAATTAGTGTTGCTCCATGTAGCCTACATAGACTTTTTGTAATCTTTGAGGCTAGGACAATGAGTAGAAAAGTATCCCAAACCACCATAGTTAGAGCATTCTACTTTCTTACCTTTGGAAGAACTTTTATCATTTTATTTAGAGGTTTTCATTTCCTAGATTTTTTATTTTTGAAAAACTTTTTATTGAATTTCATGAACTTTTCAATTCTTTTAGCCATATCAGCTAACTCATCCCTAGTTATGTTATATGGCATTTCAATATCTTTTTCCTCATTCTTAGAAACCTTAAAGGTAGAATCTTTAGGCTTTTGAGAATTAAGTAGGGTCATCTCATATATTTGTATGGAGTCAACAAATTCATCAACTCTCATTGAATCAACATTCTTGCTCTCCTTTGTGGCATTAACTTTAGGTTTAAATTTCTCTAGGAGAGATCTTGATATTTTTCTTATAAAAGGAAGAAAATTTTTTATTTTCATACATCATAATATTCTCAAACTTAGTGGTAAGCATTCGCAATTTAGAAACTTAAACAGCGGATATGCCTTCATGGGTGGCTTGAAGAATATCTCATGCTTCCTTAGCACAAATATAGTTTACTATCCTACAAAACTCATCTAAACAAACTCCATTAAATATATTAAACAAATCCCTAACATTGGCTTCACTCCTTTTATTATCGGTTTTGTTCCAATCTTGTTTAGGTTTTAATTCTCCAGTTGATCTTCTATAGAAATCAAGAATCAATGGAGGTCCCCATCCATGTTCTACTAAATTCCATACTCATTCACTTTGTATTTTAAGAAAAAATTTCATCTAGGCTTTCTAGTGGGGATAGTTACTCATAAGTAAAGTGGACTATTTAAAAAAGCCCTAGTTTTTTATTGTTCCATACTAGACTTACAGGATCAATAAAAATTCAATTTTTATCCTATATAATCAATAAAAAAATGATTTTTAATCCTATATGATCAATAAAAATTTGATTTTTATCCCATTCTAATATAAAAATGAAAAATTGAAGTCCAGTAGGGTAACACCTAAAAAATTAGTGAATGAGTGTATTTAAAAAATAAATAAATAAATATTTATATATTATAACTAACTTTTCCTTACAAGTATCTAGTGATTATCAATTCATTCAATAGAAGGCAATGCAAACAAGATAATAAAGATATGCAAAGAGGCACAAGGATTTTTACATGGGAAACGTCACACTAATTGTGGAGATAAAAACCATGAGGTCTAAGACACTAATTTAAATTCACCATATAAGATCAAGTTATACAGATTCACTTGGCCACTTTACCCTAAAGACTTATTCTCCAATACCTACAACTTTATCCACATCTGTGACATAGCAACCTCCAATTGCTCTAATGAATACGCTTCAACCTCGTTGAAGGGATGAACGTCTTTAATGTTAGGTCGTTAAGCTTTCTCCTTAATGAAACCCTCTCAATAATTTTTTGATCTCTTGCCCTAGAAGGGTTATAGAGAAGTATTTATAGGCAAATATCCCAAAGAGGTTCAATATCACAAGGTTTCCAAATGAGATTTATGTGAAATTCTAAAAAATATCTTCTAAATCTCAATAGAAAATTCATTAATGCTCGAGTGTACTTAACCACCACTTGAGTGCCTCGGGCGCTAGAGCAGTGCTAAGCACTTGAGCTATCCCAGCACTTGAGTGTTCTTGCTTGCTCAAGCATTGCTGCCCACTCGTGCATCCCTTATTTGTTTCAAAATTCATAAAAAATAAAATAAAATAAAATAAATCAATTTTCTTTAATTAAAAATGCATCATTCTTTATTAAAACTCTTAGGGGCCTAATTTGCCCAAGTCAAATCTTTTTAAATGTATTTGTGACTTCCCAATTGGACAAACAAGAATCTTTGATCTTCAATGGAAAGTAAGTCACTATCTAAAAGGATTTATATGACCAAACATTAATTGAAACAAAATTGTCAACATACAGACAAAACTCAATGCCCCTGACAAGATGATTGTAAAAGGCCTTTTAATGATAACATCAAATTATTACTTTTATCTCTTTTTAATATGCTTTCATTCCTTTAATGCATTAAACTAATGTTCTACCAGTGTGTTATTGCGACATTTTTTCAAACATATGACACATACTTCTTTAAAACCACATTTCAAATAAAAAGATATTGTAAGGAATTCTACCTAACAAAAAGCAACTATAACAATCCAAATAGACAATTCAACACCATAGTAAAATGTCCAAATAATTCACAATTTTATACATTTGATATTAATTCTTTGTTTGATTGGTGAGAAAATGCTTGAAAAACAGTAAGGCATTTTTCTAGTTGAAATTTTATACATATAGTAATATATAAAAGTTGAAGCTATGACTGAATATCATCAAGTGGATCATTATAGATGAACACTAAATGATGTTAAAGGTAAAAAAATAACAAAGAAAAACGATATCAAAAGCTTTTTTATTTATTTTTTATATTTTATTTATTTATTTATTTTTGCATTTCAAAGAGAGAAACAAGTGTCAAATTCATTTCACGATGTCACAATGTTCTACAATGTCACAAGAAATTTTAAAATATGCATGGTATCACGACTCACAAGTAGGGACCAACGATTCAAGTATTTAACACAATAATGGGTTGAGAGCTTACTAAAGATGAAGGAATCGTTGATGATGGTAGCAACAAAAGGCGAGGTTCAATTCACTCCTTCAACAATATGCAACAACGTTGACAATAGGGGGTTAGGCTAGGGCGATAAGACAATGTTGTTTCAACTTTGTTTGTATTTAATGAAAATGAAAGATTCTATTAACTACTTTAAAATATAAAATTTTATCAATAGTTTTTTGTTCTGAGATAAAGATTAGGGTTCATTATCTTGTAAGTATGGGAAATGAGAGGAGGGAAGAACAGCAAATAATAAAGAAATTAGGGTTCATAGGTTTACAGTTTTGACAAAAAATAACTCATTTTTTTATATAAAAAAAAATATAAACTAAACTTGATTCCAAAATAATGACAGTTATAAAACCATAATTAGTGATTATGGTTTTCAATTTTTTTTTTATAATGTTCAAAACTATAATCACCAACTACATCTTTAACTTTAAGTTTAAAACCGTAATCACCAACTATGAATTTAGAATAAATTATTATATACTTAAATGAAAATATGATAAATTTTAAACTTAAATTGAATTTGTATACACTTGATATTATCTATCACTTACATTATAATATATAAAAAATAATTAATTAATATAATGATTTATACTATTTGTTTTTTTACAAATATGATTTCATATTTTATTTATTTTAAATAAATGTAATTTATTATATTTAATTCATATTTAAATATAATTAACTAATAATAATTTATATTAAATATAATGTCAATTGTTTTAATAAAATTAAACAAAAATATTTTTATATCAAATTAAAAAGACCAATTATTTAGTTCATATATTATTATTTTTAAAATAATCATATAAGTTTATTAACCACTTACATATTTTTAATAAAAAATAATATAATAAATTTATTTTTAAAATAAAGTTAAATATTTCAAATGAAACAAAATAACTTTTATATGTATAAAAATTTTTTAAGTCTAATTGGTGACTATGACTTTAAAATCATAGTTATCAACGACGACTTTAACTTTAAGCTTAAAATCATAATTGGTATTATGGTTTTGAATTTTTTTTAAGTAGTCAAAATCATAATTATCAACTACAATTTTATGATATGGATGTCGGGTGCGGAAGCGCCAGATTAAGCATTATTTTGAAATCAAGTTTAATTTGTGGATAATTTTTTGTTAAATGGGTTATTTTTTTAAAAAAATAAATAAAATTAACCCTCAAAGCTACACCTTTTCCATCTCTTTCATATAGCTTTGTGGGTTTTGTGGAAGTTTTTTTTTTTTTATTTGCCACGTGGCATACTAAATTGGCAAGAAGAAACTCAAAAACACGTGGAGTCAGAGTGTATGAAATTCTGAATATCTTGGAACGACAATAGGAGATTTAAATTATGGAAAGCTGGGTTTTATTTTAGTAATAATTCCACGTCAGCTTATGAAAATCCACTTTTTTTCTAGAAAATTTTATTTTATTAAGTATGATAATTTATAAATGAGAGATTATTTAATATTTAAATAAGAGCGATAAAAAATAATAAAATTTTAATTTCCTTCAATTATTTTTGCATTTTATTATTTGTTGAATTATTGTATGATATTTAATTACAATCACTATTTAATAATCTTAATGTTTTCCCATTTTTATTTCCGACCAAAAACACAACAACAAACGGAAAGGGGAAGACTGGGAGTATAGCGTTCTCTGGAAGCTACGCGGGGTTTTGGAGTGTACTTTCTCTCTCTTTCCTTGGTAACCGAGTTTCTCCATACCTTTTCCTTTGTTGAGGTCTCTTTCTCTCCCAATCATACCTGTTCACCACTTCGCTATTCTCTTTTTCTCTTTCCTGTAAAGTTTCTCCAACTTAATTGGAAGATTTTGCTTCATAATTATACCTCTTTTGTTGATTTTTCTTGAATGTTTGCAGTTGATTGGCTTCAATTATGTCAAATTTCTCTTCAATCACTACTGCTTCCAATCCAAATCCCAAATAAGTCGATTGAGGTAATTGTTTTTCGAGTTTAACTAAATGTTATTCTGGCTTTTTTTTTTCTTTTTTTTTTTGGTTGCTGTTGTTGTAATTATTGTGTAATTTGATAGGTGGCTCAACCTCCGAGTGATTCTGTTTCAAGCCTTAGTTTCAGTCCCAAGGCAAATTTTCTGGTGGCCACTTCATGGGATAATCAGGTTTGCTTTGTTTAATCTTCTATGGTTCTTATTTGTTTATTTATTATTTTTTAATGTTTGGTTGCTGAGAAAATGTGTAGGAAAAGAAATTAAAAGAATTTTTTAGTTTTTCTTTTTTTTGGTTGTTCGGGGCTCGCAATGGAGTCTGATATACAAAATATGAGATGGGTTTGGCAATTTTTTGGTAACTGATACAATAGAAAGCAGGAGAGTTGAAACTTTTGTTCTGGTTTCCTCAATTTTGTAGGCTTCTAAGCAGGGCGTTTGTAGAAATTATTGGTGAGATTGTTTTTGGTCTTGTTGGAATTAGAATTTTGACACCCATTTACATTGTTGAAACTTTTCGTAGGTTCGATGTTGGGAGATAATGCGGAATGGGCCAACTGTTGGCAGTGTGCCCAAGGCATCAATATCACATGACCAGCCGGTAACAAATTATTCTATTTTTACAAAACCTACATTTTTATTTATTTTTTTTTTTGGAAATTTTTGTTTTGGATTTTAAATTTGGTACATGTTATTTTTGTGTAGGTTCTATGCTCTGCTTGGAAGGACGATGGAACAACTGTCTTCTCTGGAGGCTGTGACAAGCAAGTGAAAATGTGGCCTTTGTTGTCTGGCGGGCAACCTATGACTGTGGCCATGCATGATGCTCCCATTAAAGAGGTTGCTTGGATCCCAGAGATGAACCTCTTAGCCACAGGAAGCTGGGACAAGACTCTTAGGTAAACATTCTTTTCTCTGTTTATAGTTTTTCCCATTTGAAATGAGAATCAAAAGTATGACAGTAAGTTTAGGTGCTACTTTTGTTGCAATATTGTACAAATGTTTGTGAAGTTGTAGTACCAAGGTAAATTTTGTTCTTATGATTTTGAGTTCAAGGTTGGCCTTATGTTGTCCACATTGGGTCTTGAAGTGAGTGAGCAAATATAATGTCGTCTCAATATCAAGCAAGGTCATGTAGCAAAGTCATATAACCATTGAAGGAAGTACAATTATGTGAAAGTCTTATCAAATTTTTTGCATGGGGACACAATTTTCAGTTCATTATTTTCGTGGAGAGGAATGGCTTTCACATCAAATGCATGATTTGTTACTTTTATTCTTTATTTTCTTGAGCAGATTTGTGGAGTTCATTGCCCATGTATAATCATGTAGATATCATAATTGATGCTAATTTTAGGAATTTTTTATCTATGTATGGAATGTGCTGTTCTTTTTCAACACATTTGATGCACTCTAAAACTCCCTCCATCCTCCACCTTCGTTCTTCTGAAGTCTGTGATTTTAGTGCCCTCTGAATTCCTTTGCGGATTTTTTTTCTCCTTCTCCCTCTCCTCTATTGATTTTTTTGACTGAAAAAATTTAATTCCTTTGATATGTCTTCCACTCTTTTTTTTCCTCTTTATTTTTTCCTTCTTTCTTGTTTTGAAGAATCCTCAGAACTGCAAGTTAAGTCACTTTGAAAATGTTAACTGGCATCAATAAAGGTACATGAATACTTTTTTCTTTCAGACATTTGACTGGCTAT
This sequence comes from Vitis amurensis, assembly GCA_037355405.1. Lineage (NCBI taxonomy): Eukaryota > Viridiplantae > Streptophyta > Magnoliopsida > Vitales > Vitaceae > Vitis > Vitis amurensis. The sequence continues at coordinate 8,566 of JBAPGN010002643.1, forward strand.
TTTGGTCATTTTTATGTGGGAAACAATGAGTTGCTTTATGCTAGAAGCAAACATATGCACTGTTTCCACATCTAGGTATTTTCTTTTTAATAACTGAGGAACTTTCAATGATTGAGCCCTTCGGACTCTCCATGGGGACCCATAAATTAAATCAAGATCTTGCATGTTTTCTTTGGCTTATATTTGCATCCTGATGGTGTAAGTGAAGCTTTTCTTCTGTCAACCAGAGCATTTTCTGGTGGTTGGTTAAAGAGATGCATCTAGGTTTTTGATTATGTGCTTTATGCAAGAAGCAAACATATGCACTGGCCACCATGTCTGCATCTAGGTTTATGCAAGATCTTGCATGTTCTTTTTTTGGCTTGTATTTGCATCCTGCTGGTGTAGGGAGATGCTTTTCTTCTGTCAACCAGAGCATTTTATGGTGTTTGCTCGAATAAATGTACAAAAGGTTTCCTGGGACATGTGCTATCATAATAGTAGGAGACCAATAGACCCTTTTTCTCCCATATTTCCATGATATGTTCCTCTAGAAGCTTCATAAGATTCTGTTATTCGTCCTTTTTCTGAAGTGTCTAAGAGGAATCTTTCAACTGCTCCTTCTATCTGGCTAGCTAAACCCTCTTTAAGCACAAATGTTGAACTTTTCAATTTAAAAAATTTCATTACTAAATGTGGCTTTTGTCATCTTATTTCTATGTTGATATTTCAGTACTTTTTTCTGCTGTGCACACCTCGCTGTGGCTAATATATGTTTTGTATTTGCTCTATGCATAGTCTCCCTTCTGATTTATTATTACAATGTGGTGTTCTAAACATATCACTTTTTGGATTCTTTTGCTTGTTGATGAAGTATTTTTGTGGATATATTCTGTATTTTCAGGTATTGGGATACAAGGCAGCCTAATCCTGTGCATACCCAGCAACTCACTGACCGTTGTTATGCACTAACTGTGAGACATCCCTTGATGGTTGTTGGCACTGCAGATAGAAATCTTATAGTTTTTAACTTGCAAAACCCTCAGGTATTGCATTTCTTCTCATGGGTTAAGTGAATAATCTTTTCAACTGGTTATTTGCTCTCTCTTGAATCTTCAGATGCTTAAGCATCATAAATAATAATATTTTATTATTTTCTGGCAATATTTACATGCTTATGGTATGACAGTGTCTGAATCTCCAGTTTCAATAGCAAATCTCAATTTCAATGACATAAGACCTAGCACGCAATTTCAAGTCATATAATGGTTGAATTTTGAATATAAGGCATTTCCATATCTATCTTTTGTATCATGTTAACATCTTGTGGTCAGTGCTATTTTACCTCTAATTATAACTTTCTACTGCTTGGAAAAGTCTCAGAACATTGTTGCAAGATGCACAAATAGCATTTTAGCCTCCTCAAGGCATAGCCAATTGTTCTTGAAGATCAATGGCTTATAAAGTTTACAATATTGATATCTGGATGTCTCTTTGGTGCACATCCCATAGCAGCTAAGCAGATTTACCAGCCTCTTCCTCTCCTTTCCAAGCTGAAGGGATATATTTATCTATATAGACTGCTGATTATAAGACCTTCACTTTCTAATTTATCAGAGAAGAAAATTTCCATTTGTCTCGGGAGCACATTTTCCCCGGTTTGACTAAAATGACACTTAAATGCCTTTTTACTTCCTCTTTATGAGAACCCTTATGAAGATTGTCCATTTATTAGACATAAAAGCGTCATTTCTTTGCTGTTTCTAGGTTGTGTCTCATTTATATAATTCATTTGTGATCTATATTCCAACTGTATGGCTGCTTTTGGTATAGTCTTTTTCTAGATCAATTCAAGTATCCTCCTTGTGTACATGCCTACATGGGCAGGGTCCCTTTGGCACTCCTTCAATTCCTTTTATCTAGTAAAGAATGTCAACAAGGTTGATTTTATGTTTAGTCTCATTTGCTGATAGGAATGTTTTTATTGGGTAACTGCTTATGTGCTGTTCTATATTGCCTAGAGGGAGAAGTTCTTGGCGCTTGTAAGGGATGATTTCTTTAAAATGTATAAACACATTTATGTCCTCAATAAATTTTTAATGACACTTTTTTTTTCTTTTTTTATTAAATTTAAAATGCATTTGTAGACAGATATTTTTGTTACAGATCCCCATTTAAACTGTTTAAACATTTTCTACCACAGCTATCCCATAATATGTTGTTTTGTTTTTGGTGAAATGGAAAACTCACCTTTTCATTGCTCCAAAAAAATACATTCTTGGTTGGGAGGCCCAAAAGATTAATGCCCAGTGTACCATTGTGCTGCAATGTCATGGGACTTAGAAAATATTTTCCATGTTACTTGTCATTGATTGGTTTATTTTCCATGAAAGTGACAAGGCAAAACTACCACATCACACAACCTTTATTTCTGCATTTTACTCAAGTTTTATTTCTCAATTACCAGCAGACTCCTGGAGAACAATTTGGTTCTTCATTTCATTGCGTTTCATGTCTAACCATGGTTCAAATACCAACAGACTGAGTTTAAGAGAATCACTTCACCATTGAAGTATCAGACAAGATGTGTTGCTGCCTTTCCGGATCAGCAAGGATTCTTGGTATGTGTTTTTTTATTTATTTATTTATTTTTTAATTTTTTTTATCCATCTTTTGCTTTTATATTTTCTGTATTTCTATTTATAGCTTGTCTTACTCTTTTCTTCCTTTTCCCTCACTTTACATGGTTGGGATGGCAATCTTAAGTATAATATTGAAAATGAGCCTGTCAGTAGAGTTCTAAGAGAAGGGGTGTGTAGACCATGGTTTCACTTTAGAGGGTTGATCAAGGCTTAACTTTGTTGGTTACTTTTATCAACCTGGGTCATGGTTATCAGGGGCCTTATCAGAAATCAGATGGAGAAGGTTTCTCCGGTATTCTCTATGCTAACAGGGGTTGGGATGGAGAGTTGGTTGCCATTAGGGCTGAGTTTCTACCTTATTAGAAGGCTTGTGTAATGGGGCTTTGAAACTTGTTGGTTGAGAGGAATTCTGAGTTGGGGGTTTACATGAGTTTGAGAGAGGACGACAAGTCCTTTGAGGTATGAACACTTAATGACAGAGATTATCAATCTCATGAGCATAGATTTTATTCTCGATTCCCTTTTTTGATGAATAAAGAGAAATATATTAAGAAAAAAGAGGCACTTCAAGGAAGCACCCCAGCGTATATAGGAGGTATACAAAAGAGAGAGAAAAAACCTTTAACTAGGGCCTCACCAATCAACAAAATCTACAACGGAGGGGGGACCAGAACCAAAAAACCCCTTGGTCCATGCCCACAGCTTACAAAGGAAAAACGATTTACACCCAAGAATCGATTGCTCTTCATTTTCAAACACCCTACTGTTTCTTTCCTTCCAAACAATCCAAAAAAAGCACAAAGGAGCTGAAAGCCACACTTTCTTCCTTTCCTTTCCCACACAAGGCCCTAACCACCCCAATAACGCCTCTCTAATTGAAGAGGGGAGCACCCACGAAATCCCAAAGAGGGAAAAAGGTAAGCTCCATAAACTTCTGGCCAACCCACAATGCAGGTGAATGTGATCAATAGACTCTTCCTTTGCCAGACACAAATAACATCTATTAGCCAAGGAGAACCCTCTTTTTTGAATACGATCCAAGGTTAAGGCCTTTTTCCATGTAGCCTCCCAAGCAAAAAAACTCACCCTCGGAGGCACCAAAGAATTCCAAATAACACTTGCAAGAAATTCTTCACGTCTTTTCGGTTCCAACGCCTTGTAAAGAGACTTAACTGAAAATCTTCCGTCCTTTTCCTTAGTCCAAATTACTTGATCCTCCACATCACTATAAACCCTCCTCCCTTGCAACCTTAAATGAAGGCGTTCCACCTCGATCACTTCCCAATCATTAATCCGCCTAGAGAACCTAGGAGCCCACACTCCCCCAGAATGGCTCCACACACCTGCCACCCAAGCCTCCTTATCCAAGGATATAGCAAATAAGGAAGGAAAAGAAGTACACAACGGATCATCTCCACACCACTTGTCCTTCCAAAATCTAACCCTCCTACCATTTCCCACAGAATAAACCAAATTGTCACCTAACGCATCCCAACCTCTCCTAATCGCTTTCCACAAACCAACCCCATAACTGCCTCTCACAACACAGGACCTCCAACCACCCTCTTCTTCCCCATACTTTGCACTTATAACTTGCCTCCATAAAGCTTCCCTTTCCATCGCAAAACGCCAACTCCACTTACATAGGAGAGCCTTATTTAGCAACGCCAAGTTCCTCACACCCAATCCACCATTTCGTTTATCTGAGCAAACAATAGACCATTCCACTAAATGAGGCTTCCTTTCCAGGGCCCCACCACCCCAAAGAAAGTCCCTTGGATCCGCTCCAATCTCAAACTCACGCTCATTGGCATCTGAAACAGGGACATACAGTAGATAGGCATGCTGGACAGAGTGCTCTGGATCAAGGCCATTCTGCCCCCCTTGGAGATATACTGCCTTTTCCAAAGAGAAAGCCTCTTCCTCAACCTTTCCTCAACTCCGTCCCAAGTTGCCACCTCCTTGAAACGAGCCCCCAAAGGAAGACCCAAATAAGAAGAAGGGAGCTTGCTAACCTTGCAACCAAACTCAAGGGCCACCTCCTCTACATTCTCCACTCTTCCCACCGCGATGATCTCACTTTTGTCCAAGTTCACCTTCAACCTTGACATGGCTTCGAACCACATAAGAAGCCAACTCAAGTAGGACACCTGATCAATGGAAGGCTCACAAAAAACTAAGGTGTCATCCGCGAACAGCAAATGAGTGATCTCCACTCCTACACCTCCTCTACCACTAAGCTGCCATCCCGGCAAAAACCCCCCTTCCTTTGCTCTCTTCAACAAGCAACTAAGGGTCTCCATGACAATCACGAACAGATAGGGGGATAGGGGATCCCCCTGTCTCAAACCCCTAGAACTTTGGAAGAATCCTAAGGAAGTTCCATTAATAAGGACGGAGAAACTGATAGTCCCAATTCACCACTGAATCCAGCTGATCCACTTGGCTCCAAAACCCATCATTTCCATCAACCAAAGAAGAAAACTCCAATTCACATGGTCATATGCCTTCTCAATATCCAGCTTACAAAGGATGCCACCTCCCCCACTTTTCTGCATCGAATGTATCACCTCATTCGCAATCAACGAGGCATCCAGGATTTGCCTTCCTTCCACAAATGCATTTTGGGACTTGGACACTAACTTACCCATCACCTTTTTAAGCCTATTAGCTAACACCTTTGCTAACAACTTATAAAGACTTCCCACCAACTTATAGGCCTAAAGTCCTTGAGGTCTTTAGCTCCTCCTTTCTTAGGAATTAAAACTATAAAAGAGGCATTAATGCTCTTGATGAACTTGCCCTGATCATGAAAGTCCTTAAAGAACCCCATAACTTTCTCCTTCAGAAAGCTCCAACTGAATTGCCAAAACGCCATTATGAAACCATCAGGACCAGCCCCATTGAGATCCGAGAGAGCACCAAACACCTCTTCCTAAAAAAAAAAGCCTCTAACAAAGCTGCAACTTCCCTTTCCAGAACCCCAACCTGCAGCCCATTGCATCTGGGCCTCCACTCATCTGTTTCCGACAACAGAGAGTGGAAAGCCTGAACCACACCCTCCTTGATGTCATGTTCTTTTGATACCCACGCCCCATTTATCTTGATCTTCACCAGGGAGTTGACCCTCTTATGAGCATTGGCCATTTTATGAAAATAGCCATGTTTTTGTCACCCTCCCTCAGCCATAACTCTCTAGACTTTTGCCTCCATGATGTCTCTTCCATTATCACCCACTTCTCATACTCCTCCAAAGCCTGCTTTTTGAGAGTTTGCTTTTCAGTAATCAACACCCTATCCCCTTCTATTGGAGCCCAAAACATCATCTGCTTTAAAGCTGATTCTTTTCTAGCAGTCACATTACCAAACACTTCTCTGTTCCAAATCTTCAAGCAGGCCTTAAGCACTTTCAGCTTTTCAAACAGAGTGAAACTGAAGGAACCTCTGAATTGGAAGCCCATCCACCAATTCCTTAGCAAATCCTTAAAACCTTCTTCCTTCAACCACATATTCTCAAACCTGAAGGGGGAAGGCCCCTTCCTCGTTCCTCTACAGTCCAACAAAATTGGGCAATGGTCAAAAAATAATTCTGGGTAAAAGACTTTGAACTGCCCCATTGAAATAACACTCCCAATCCTCTGAAACTATAAATATGTCCAACCTTGACTGAATCTGGTTGTTCAACCCACCCCTCCACGTGAAAGACCCCCCTTGCAAAGGAAGATCCCTTAATTCCAAATCCTCAATGATCTCTGAAAATCTTCTCATTGCTGAAGATAGTCTTAAACTACTGTTCCTTTCTCCCAAAAATCTAATAACATTAAAATCACCCCCTAAGCACCACGGGTCCTGCCACAATCCCTTGATTGTCCCCAACTCCTCCCAGAAATCTTCCCTAAACCTCCCAACAACAGGGCCATACACCCTTGTAAAGACCCAACAGAAGCCATCCTCCACATTTTTAAATCGACAGGAAACCGAAAAATTCCCAATTTCCATTTCAATCAACTCTAAAACTCTAGTATCCCAAAAAACTAACACCCCCCTTGCCATACCCCGAGAATCAAGAGCGCCCCACTCCAAGAATCTGCCCACCCTTAAAGACCGAACCAAACTACACGACATACTTTGGATTTTGGTTTCCTGCAAACAAACCAAATCCGCTTTCTAAGACTTGATTAGAGATTTGATGAGTCTTCTTTTATCGCTATCATTTGCCCCTCTCACGTTCCAGGAGAGAATTCTTAACTTCATTTACCCTCAGAGACTGAACCCCCACTCTCTTGAAATAGAGCTCTTCCATGCCCTGAACTTTTAAAATTAATGGAACACTCCAACCTTTTAAGTTCCCTTACAGACTTTGAGGATTCAACCTTAACCCGTTTAGCCCCAGACCTCCGGTTCTTCTGGTCTTTCCTCATGATCCATTTCTTGAGCATGGTTAGAATTTCCTCTTCACATCCTGTGGTTGGCATGCCCAAAAAATCACTAAACTGAGCAAGGCAAGAGGACTTCCATTCCCCATCTGACTCCGCTCCAACCATAGGCTGTCTCAAAGGGTTGCTTTCATTGAGACTCGTCTCGCCGACCAAAACTAGCGCCATTTCCTCCACGGAAGAGGCCGCCTCAACACTTCCGTCAACCAAAACCATGTTCAGTGGGCTAATGTCCGCATCCACTCCAACCATCTCCGTCGTCGATCCACAACCATGTCTTCGAAACCCATTCGCCCGACAAGAAATAGATGAAGAAGAGAAGCCCCACACCCCCCGAGACACCAAAGGAGAGGGAATAGAGGAATACCTTGTCGCTTCAGCCTGGAGAGCTTGGCCACCTATCCTTTGGTAAATAATTGGCACGCTTTAACCACACAGCAAGTATACAAAGGCTGCAATCAAAAGAGAAAAAAAAAAAAAAAAAGAAGAAACAAATAAAGTCCATATTCAACTTGGCCACCTCCCTATATAATCAACAAAATCCAACAAAAACTATAAGTTTATATCATTAGAACAACAACAGTTGTGACAGTAATAATAATAATAACAGTAAGAATAATATTCACTTTCTAAACTTTAATTGGAGATAAAACTAGAAACTATAAGAATAAGAACTTCAAGGAAATAGAGGCTACAGGGAAACAAAATTCTAAGAGGATAGAAGCACTGTGTGCAATTTTTGTGAATTCTGACAGCTCAACAATCAAGTATCATAGTCAAATTTGGATGAAGCATCAGTGGAAATATGAGGTTCAGAGCCTTCTTTTGTTAATCTTTGAAAGCAAACATAGGACACCATATTAAAGTGGTAAAATTGAGTTCTTACACAGCCCATGCAAGGAGTCTGTGAGCTTTGAGATGCTCCCATGTCAATCCTAGATGCTCCAATCTCAATTGCTGCTCACAAACTTTAGTAAAAATGGGAACTGAGACTTCCATAGATGCGTGCTCATAGAATTAAAAAGTGAAAGTGGAAGAAAAAGAAATGCAATGATTGAGAAATGAATTAAAGAACAAGCAAATAAATGCAACCTAGGGAAATGGTGAAATTACCAAATTATATATTCTGCAACTTCAACAAGGAACAAAAAATCATTTTTTGAAGTTCAAACTAGCTCAGCCGTTGCTGATGGGACAATTTTTATAGGAGTTTCAACTATTATTGTTTTTTAATGGGGAATACTTCTTTTGATGATACTTTTTCACATTAGAGACACAAATAATGGAGAATATTTTCCAACTAGAGACAAATAATGGGTGGATATTTTTTTTTTTTTCTGTTCTAAGGTTTTAATTGGAGATAATATTATTAAAAAATAGAATTTGGTAATGTAGTTTTGAGGGCTTAATTCAAGTTGAATTGCTATAGAACTTCCATGTTCATATCATCTTTATTATGTTTGTTTGAGTTCCAAATTCATATATGCAGATCTTTCTAATTACTCCCAATGCAAAACTTTTATTGTTATTATTTCTGCGCAATTACAATTCGACATCTGTCTTCTTTTTTTGCTTGTATTATTACTTAAACTGTTCTTTTTCTCACATATTTTTTACTATATTTTCCTTTTAACAAATTTAATCTTTAGATTTATGGATCAATTTATTAAGATAGTTGAATCTATCTTTTTGTTCTTTAGGTTGGCTCGATAGAGGGAAGGGTTGGCGTACATCATCTTGATGATGCACAACAAAGTAAAAACTTTACTTTTAAATGCCACAGGGAAGGCAATGAGATATACTCAGTGAACTCTCTAAACTTCCATCCTGTAAGATTCTACATTGCCATTGCAATAGTTCTAGTTATTGAATATATCTCTGTGTGTGTGCATGGTTGCCTGTATATTAGGAGCTTGTTTATTCTTTGCTGATAGCTGCTTTATTTTCTCATTTTCTAGCGAATAGGGTAGGTTGTATTATATTCTTTACTTTTTTGGTTTATTTAGGTAAAGCGCACTTATTATAACCAGAAGGGTTATTGGCTTATTCTTTCCAAAGCTTCTTTTATTTCTTCTAACATGAAATATTGTGATTGCATATGCGTTTATAGCCTTTTCCCCACTATATTATAGCATATCTGCATCCAACTCACTAGCAACATCTATGATTTTTTGTATCTAGTTGTCAAACTTCCATGGGCCTCTCTCTCTATTAGACACTCAAGATATTACCACAAAGCTTTGGCCTGCATAAAAATCTCCAATAACAATAATATCTTTGCCTCAGTGGCCAATCTCGCTTTTGCAGGTTTAGAGTAATCTCTCACTATTATACCTAAATGATCTCTAATCAGCCTCTGATACAGTGATACCTAATTGTCTAGGATTACTTAAAGAACATCCACAAAGTTTCACCATGTCGAACATAGTAAAGGGTGTAACCAATGTTTTCAAAACCAGACCGATCATTGAACCGGAAAAGTTCGGTTCATGGTTCACTAGTCGAATTGGTGATTGAAGAACCGGTGACGTCATAAATATATAATTTATATATTATATAAAATTTAAATTAATTAAAAAAGTTAGGAATATAAATATAATTCAAACTTTTAAGAATATTTTATCTTTTATATTTGATATCATCAAATTAAATGATGATTAGTTTAAATATAAATATATCAATATTTTTAATTTTATATAATAAAATACATATAATATTTAAATATGAAGATATATTTAAAATAAAAGGAAAAAATATAATGTTCAATTCTATTTACATATAAAAAATTACAGATCTTATTGTTTTATAATTTTTAAAATTATTACATTATTTGATTTATATTATTTTAATACTTATCATTATAAAAATAAATATTCACTTAAATATTTATATTTATTAAGAGTTTAAATTATTGGAACTTTAAATAAAAACAAAAACAAAAAATAAAAACCCAAGGTTACATTATTTATTTTTTGTAAAGATTTACACAAAGCTTACACATAGCCCATGGTAGCTATTTCCTTAGTTTTGTGCTACAACCCAGTTCGATTTCCCCCCATGTTGCTGCCACTTTTATTTTCTACCCATGTAACCCATCCCACATCAGAAATTGACATAAAAAATTCCCCTCATAAATATAGATGAGCTTCAAAGGAAGTTAACAAAGCATTTAGCCCATAAACAGTGGACTAAAATGGGTTTAAGAGCTTTGGGCTTGTGCAAAGTATGGCCTATTATGGGCAAAAATGGGTTCGGCCTCTGGCCTACTCAATTCGCATTGGCCCGCCCTGTTCGATCCAGTTCACAGTTGGACTATTGGTTTAGGCGGTTCACATCCAGTTTGACTTCTGACCAGGTTGATAAGGTGAATCGAATCAGAAAACTCTCCGGTCAACGATCCGACTGGTTGGACTAACCAGTTTGGTCTGGTTTTCAAAACACTAGGTGTAACAAATCAATCATAGCCTTCTTCTTTGACCTCTTTGAGTAACAAACACTCTTTTAATCTAGTGTTAGAATCTATAAAAGAATATTCGCAAAAGGGAAGATTGCCAAAGCCTTTAAAAGAGATTTCCAACATCTTTGCTATGCCTCTAGGAGGAACCCATTTGGCATTGGCTATGTGGAATAATCTATGCTAAAGTCCTAGTTCTATGAGACAATGAAGAAAAATATTATCGGTTGATTCACTACCCTTCAAACATATAACACATTTGTTTGACTAAGAGCCGTGTAGGGCCTCCTCAATTTAAGAAAGTTGTTTATCTTAAACTTCTTATTAGCCACAAGCCATGAAAAGCCTTAACCTTGGGTGGAGCTTTTGAGTTCTAGGTTAACTTATTGGCAATATCATGTTTCAGCTATTTAGGTAATTGCTTTGTCATTTTTATATGACATTTCATCTATTCAATTTCTATGGTGTGTGAATTTACAAGACTAGATATACTTGCATGGAATTCCAAGAAAAGAGAAATCAAAAGATCTCAAGGAAAAATCATGCTAAGATCCCCAAAGTTGGCCAAAGTTTAGATAATGATCTATAGTGTATGCCTACGATCTGGACAGATAGTTGTTTCTTACATTATGTCCACATTCAGTGTTTTTTTTTTTTTGGAGATATTTAGTTTAGTTATAATTCAGTGCCAAACCATTTTGAAGGTCTTTTGATTTGCATTCTCTTGAGAACTTATTTTTGTGCCCCTTATTTCAGGTGCATCACACATTTGCCACTGCGGGCTCTGACGGTGCTTTTAATTTCTGGGACAAGGATAGTAAACAGAGACTCAAGGTAATCTCAAGGATTCCTTTTTGAATATGTTCTTCTCGTTGTTTCGGACACTGTCACTCTTCTATTATTCTAGATTCTATTGTTTTTACCCTAATCGGAAAAGTATGAACTGAAATCAGCCTGCATGTCCTTACAATTATCATTTTTTTGGTTCATATTTGTCATGTGAATTTATTACTTGTTCATGCTCTTCTTTCTTATAATTTTGAGGTTTCTTCTAGTATTTTCAGGACATGTTTAGTATTTTCTTTTTGTTTTCATTTCTTTCATTTTTTTTTTTTTTTTTTTTGCACGGGGAGGTGTGGAGGATGGGCTGTATTGGGGGATGGGGTTGTGAAATGAGTGTGATGTTGGTTGGCAATGGGTTCTAAGGTTCCAATTCGTTTTGTTTGGGCCCAACAACCCAACAAAGAGAATTGAAATTTTAACCCACATCCATAAATTGCAATGTAGTTCTAAATACAAGGACAAAGGAAGAAACTAGAACCACCAGTGCCACTGCTCCTACACTTAAGACATCTTCAATACCGTTTTTCTTCTTTAGAAATGAGATATAGATAGAAAGGAATATACAAAAAGAACAAGAAACCATAATTAAAGCAAGTTTCACCCCTACACTCTTATATTTTTAATACCTTTCTCATTCATGCTTGCCCTAATTCTTCATTGTTGTTCTCCTCTTACCTCACATTATCTTTTAAGTTTCACCCAAGCCTCTTTGTTTGTTGCAGTCTCATAAGGTTAGAGATGTCCTCCATAAAAGAGAAACATTTATACCAGATGAATTTCCAAAACCTCACACAACCTCCATCTTCCACTCTAAACTCAAAATCCCTTGTCCCACTCATGATTCCCTGCCCAACACTCCAGAACTTTCACACCTTATTAGGTTATCAACCTATGCCATCACTACCATAGTCTTAAAAGAATCACTTTATATTCCATTCGATATCTCAACATCCATTTGCCCAAAAGTGCTTATACTCATCCACATAGTGATCTAATATCTAAACTACCACTCTTTTGGGTTGCACACCTTTCTCTCCTGTGATGATACTTGAACCCATCTTCGTCGAATATGTCTAAGGAAGCTTCCTTCAAAATTTTCCAACCTTATAGCCTCCAAAACTGAGATTGTATATGCGTCAGCCTGTCAAGGTAAGTTTACTCCCTTCCGGGGAAATACACCCTTTTGGGTTGCCAATTTTTTCCTGGAGTTGATTCCATGGATATGCACACATGTAGTCTGAACCTAGAAAAATAATTTTATTCTTGACATTCTGTTGCAAGATGGGTGATAAGGGTTACTATATTTTATATAGACATTTTTTTTTTCTTCCATATCAAGCTGGCAAATTGCCGACTTTTTTGGGCTAGAACATCCCTTTGTTTGTCTGACTCTGTTTTGTCTGATTTTCAGGCTATGTCAAGGTGCAGTCAACCTATACCTTGCAGTACTTTCAACAATGATGGATCGATATTTGCATATTCGGTATGTTCCACCCTTGATGTTTTGGCAAAGAATGATGATTGATATGTAACTTATTCTTCCTTGCCATAAGCTGGATTTAGTATGCAATTAGCCCCCATGTTGGGTTTTACATGATCCATCTTTACGGAAGCAGCATTTAGTATGCAATTAACCTAGTAAGTCAGGGTTAGTCTCCATGAAAGGAAACATTTTTCCCCATGTCCTCTTGTTGTTTTGTGATGCATGCTGGTCTTTTAAGTCACACTGCGAGTATTTGACTATTGGGATCCCCACTTTGGAAGCTCAGTATTTTTGTCTCGGTTGCAATGCTTACCCTGCTTCTGAAGTTGTGATCAGACAAATTTTTCCTGATAACAATTTCTTGCGAACTCGCAGGATTTAAAGTTATTTACTTCTGCGTAAATGGATTACCATGTTGGTTTGTTCTGTCCTGTAAGTTTGTTTCACCAAAATTTGTTTGTTTATAGGTGTGTTATGACTGGAGTAAGGGTGCAGAAAATCATAATCCAGCAACAGCAAAGACCTACATCTTCCTGCATTTACCACAGGTACATTCCTATAAATGCTTCTTAGCCTTGACACTTGATGTTTTTTCTTTATAATACTGTTTATAACCAGGAAAAACCAGTTTGAGAACTGCAACTGTATGTTGTTTTGGGATGCAGGAAGCTGAGGTTAAAGGCAAACCAAGAATTGGAACAAGTGGTAGAAAGTGAAGCTACACAGTGGAAGCCATGAGAATGATGGGAAGAAAAATGGGTATCTGTACCTTGCTTGTAAATGGATATCATTTTGTTTTTTATTGGTAGGTCCGACTTGTGAGCAGAGCAGAGGAGTGTAGCTTAGGAATGGTCCTGTAGTGAGCAGATGAGTTTAGCTTTGAGAATAGGTTCTTAATAAAGGTTGTTTGAGTTAACTCCGTTGAGCTTTTTTAGGGAATGGGGTTATTGCTTTTCATATATTCAAAGGCATGGCTAGTTCTTTTTTATTTTTATATATTGAAAATTACACATATAATCTTATTTTGATATTTTTATTCTCAAATTTTTCTATAAAATGCTTGACAGGAGATATGAACTGAAAATTTGTTAAAAGGTAAGGTATTTTTCGAAAAAATAAAAAAGGTTTTAGGCTTCGTTTGATAGTAATTCTATGAATTATTTTCTAAGAAATATTTTTAACTTTTCTAATACTTAAAATTTTTTATATTTTAAGTATTAGGAAGACTAAAAATGTTTCTTAGAATCACAGTCAAATGCATTTTTATTTTATGTTCTCAAAATATTGAGGCATGGTCAGAATTTATGCTTTGGTAAGATTGTAACTTCTATTGAATTATTCCTAGCAAACACATGGGTTTATATTTAATTTGTGTTTCTAATTTGACTTAAATTAAAGTACGTTTAATAGTGATTTTAAGAAGTATTTTTAAATTTTTTTTAATACTTAAAAAGATAAAAAATTTTAAGTATTAAAAATACTAAAACATTTTAAAAAATCACCGAAAAACTTAGTTTTTATGTTTCAAAATGTTTTCCAATTATGTTTATGAAATACCTTTTCTTAAGCTTTGCCAAGCTCTACGCTGGAGCTGTCTATAAGAAGTAAGGGGGTAAAAATGATAAATATTAATATAATAAAACAATTATATGGTTAGGGTATTGTTGGGATATATATTTTTGTTTTTTTTTAATTTTTAAAAATAAAAAAAATTGTAGAAATGTATGTCTTATTTTCTATTTCTAAAAAAAATTAAAAATAATTTATACTTTTTTATATAAATGTTATTATTATTATTTATTTGTAAAATTTTAAAATGAAAAATCTATAGATAGACTAAAAAAAATTGAACAAAGTTCCTTTTTTAGCACTTCACCAAAAAATATTGAATGGTGATGTGGCTAGGGGTTTTGGAAGAATATAAATAATCTTTGATTTTTTAAAAATGTGGTAAGTGAAATCCAATCCACAAAATAATTTGATTTATGGATAGTATCGTTGTAGTAAAAGTCATAATATTATAGAAATCATTACCGTAGGGTCCAGAGGGAGAGATCATAAGCATCTATAAAAATCTATTTTTGACAAAACTACCAAGGTGGAGTACAATAGGGCCGAGGAAATTTTGAAACTACCAAATTAAAGTACAGTAGGGGTAAAGGGAATTTATGATGGAGCATTGAAATGTGTAGAAATTGGAAAGAACATCAATTCATAAGATAACTAAGTTATTTGAGGAAGAGATTAGATGATAGCAATATTTTATCAATTAAAGAAATTTAGAGTGTGTTTAGCGATGATTTTAAAAAGCGTTTTTAGTATTTTTAATATTTAAAAATTTTATATTTTAAGTATAAAAAAGATTAGAAGAACCTTTTAGAATGGCCGCCAAACACGAAATAACTCATGAATATGTGTTCTATGTGTAAATGTTGCTCCTACCTACATCCTACCATACATTATTAGAATGGAGTGTATGGGCAAATGAAATGGACTGGCAGAGAAGGAACACCATTTTATCTGTTTTTCCTTTTTTGGCTGTTTCAAAATTTTAAACCCCCCCCTTCCCCCTTCAGAACGGTTTAGAAGTCAAAACCCTAATCTTCACGTTGTGGAACCCCGGAGGTGCTGAATCCAAATCCCATCGTCATGCCACCGCCTTCCTCTTCCACAGCCGCCGGGCCTCCGCCTAAGCGCCCTATGGCAGCCGACCCCTCCGCCCAATCTCTGTCCCAATTGTCCAAAAGAACCCGAGAACTTCCCAATCTCTCCCATTGCCAGGCCTGCAATTTCCGCATCACCAACAACGGCAAAGATCGACTGCACATCCTTGATAGCTTCTGGCGCATCGTTATTCTCTGCTCCAAGTGCTTTGATCAGATGAATTCCGCCGATCTCTGCTCCTATTGTCTCTCTCAATTGGGCGAGTGCCCTGGTTTTGGTTGCAGTGATTGTAAGCGTCGTGTCCATAAAGATTGTGTTGCCAAGTATAAGGGTTCCGCGCCTTGGTCCTATTGCCCGTGTTTGGAGTCTGTTTGTTTGGATTGTTGGCTTCCAAGTTCGATGCCCAATCCTGGTTCGAGGAGTACTAGTGGCGGGAATGGGAGTTTTCGGGAGAAAATTGGGAGTGGTAGGGTTTTGGGTGTGAGTCGTAACAGGATTTTGGATAAGGTTTCGAGGACGGAGAGTTTGGAGGATGTAGTGAAGGATGTAAATTGCGAGGTGGAGAAAAAGTTCGTGGTAGCAGCTAGGGCCAAGGAGAAGGCTTTGAGGAAGGTGGTGTTAGCTAAGAGTGCCGTAGAGTTGGCTACTGGTGCTTTGGATTCGGTTGTAAGGAAGGATGAAAACACTAGGAAGGCAGGTTCTGAGGGCCCTTTCATGGATGATGCGGAATTGGCTTTTCGGTTGCATCGAGCTATGAATAGTTCACCCAGGATTTCAAAAAACTTCTGCTCAGTGAATTCTGTTTCTTCAGCTGTCCCAAAGGCTGTGAACTGTGACATTGATTCCTTGGGTTCCTTGGGTAGAGAGGGTAGTGTTTGTGGGAATATTGATCCTAATGGAACTGTTTCTGAAACTTCAGTTCATTGTAGAACTTCTGTTAAGTTGAATGTGTTAATTGAAGAGAGCAAAGAATGCCATGGAAATAACATTACAAGAATGGGGGCGATTGAGATAGGACTGAATGGGGGTGTTGATGCCAAGCCTGATCCTGAAGATTATAAGTTGGAGTTACCATTGAAGGAGGGAGAGGGAAGTTGTTCTAATAGGTTGGTTAACTCAGGTGCAGACAACAGTAGTATGGACTGGGAGTCTCAATCTTGTCAGAAACAAGATCTGTTGAGACTTGGTTTGCATGCAAGTGACTATGGAACTCAATGTGGATTCAACTGTGGCAGGGATACTATGCTGCAGGATAAAGGATGTAGTAAAAAGCCTGATCGCTATTTAAGAAAGTATAGCAAGCGGCATGCAAGCTTGAAAGCAGTTCTGAATTCTGTAACCAAAGTTCATTGTGAAGGTTACCTTGAGAGCCAGGCTTCTGCTCCTGGACTGCCTTTGAATTGTTCAAAGGCATCAGAAACATTCTCTGATGCTTCTTTTCAGTCTTGTGCTGTACCTGTGCAAGCATCTGCATCTGCAAGGGGTTCATCCTGAGGCCAGTTCAAGAACAGGTAATAGAAGGCCTCTTTCTTCCTATAACATTCAGTTACTGACATAGGGATTTTGCACTTTATTAAGCTTCCATGATTATAATGAATGTACATCCTATTTGGAAAAAAAAAGTCATTGTACTTTCTTCTGTGTTCCTCCTATCACTAGACCATTTCATTATGATGTAACTTGCGTTGCTTACATTGAATAGATTATTTCAAGCTCTTGAGAATCTGTAAATTGGTTTAAGCATAGAGTACCCTCTCTAGTTTGCCATTATACTTTATGTCTTCATTTGTTATTCTTGTTTAGTAATTGACTACGAAAGTTTTAAAAAAGATATTTGTTGGGGATGATGGAGGAAGGTAATAAATTGATGAAGTGGTCAATCGTGTGCGCCCTTAGGAAGAAAGGGGGCTTTAGGAATTAGTAGTATGCTTGTTCTAAATAAAGCCTCATTGGGAAAGTGGATTTGGAGATAGGCGAGTGAAGAACATAGATTGTGGTGGAAAGTGGTGGTGGATAAGTTTGGGGTTTTAGAAGGGGGTTGGTGTTCCATAAAGGGAAACGGTTTGATGGGTTATGGGCTTTGTCATGCTATTAAGAAGGGTTATGATTTTATTTTTTTTTTGTTTGCTTAAGGCCTTATTTGAGATAGTTCTTTTTGTTTTTGGCTCCCAAACCATAATTTCAAAGGGCAGTATTCATATTGCAAAATTTTCATTACACATGAAAAAACTTCTTGCATAAGCTCAAATAGAGATTTTGCAAGAAGCAAAATTTTTCTTGGCTTTCATATTAAACTCTTTTATGAGATATAGAATTTTTTAACAAAATTATCCAAAGAGGTAGAGAGCTCTTCTTGAGATTAGAAATGAGCTTTTTTCTTAAAGAAACAAATCTACAACAAACGAGTGGGAGAAGCAAGATTCCAACCTATGTAGAAAAACGTATAACAGATTTACAGTTCCATTGGACTGAGATGTGAGTTCCTGTGATCTGCTCTGTATAGTGATGGATTTCATGATTGATGTCCAAGGCTTAACAAGTATGATTTGGATAGAGAGCCAAATTTTTGTAGGATGTGTGTTATTGGAAGATGACACTTAAAAAACAATTTCTGGGTCTCCTTGTCTTGTTTTTCAAACTTTATCTTTTTTACCTTATCCCTAATCATTTTTAAATTCTCTCCTTTTTCAAAGTAATAATTTTCTAGGGAAGTTTGAGGCAAAGAAAAACAATGATCAAAATCAAACAACCATATGCATAGCAAAGTAGGAGTATCCAACAAGAATTCCACACCCACACTCATGTGTCATTTTAACACAAACATGCTAGGTTAAGTTGGAGAGTTCAGGTATCATAGGCTGTGTTTATGAAGGATTGTCTTTTCTTTTTCTTCCTTGATTTGTCATCTCATAATAGAACAAAGAAAAACCTCAATCTATGGGGGACATCGCCACAACATACATCATACCAGAACCATAATCTTGGCTTTTTGCAGAGAGACAAGGATGTAGATTTTAAGAACTCATCCCACACTCTCTTCATGCCTTTCCACAAGTCTTTCCCATGAGAAAGCCCTCATTAGTGAGAACACCAAACACCTTTTTCAATTCTATACTTGCCATCATACTTCAAAGGTTGTCCCCCATTGTAAAGCTTCAAAGCCATTTGCTTTAAAGATTCACTACAATCCTTAATGGCCACAAGTTTGGGTAAAATCACACCAATAGAAGACATCCATTATACAAAGCAAGCAAGCAAAGAAAACCCATTTGGGAAAACCAATAGAACAATTAGAAGGGCACTCATATGGGTGTGAAGCCCCCTTCCATAGAAACATGAGCTTGCATTGGAAAAGCCCCTTGCCACAACATGAGCTTTTTTCTTTCCTTTTCTTTAAGGTTTCCTAGCAACCAAATGGACTATAAAAATCCCAACAATCAAACAAACCAAAAAAACCATATACATAGGAGACTCTAGAGAAACAAAACAACAAAAATACTATATTTCTAAGATGGAGATGGAGATGGAGAAAGAGTGAGGAAGATTGAGAATGTACCTTGAGAAACCTAGAGAAAGAGATCGCATTGGTTCTTGGTAGTGGAGGCCAACAATGGAGCAGGAGTGGTGGCAATTGGGAGGGAGCAAGTGGTGGTGATGATGGCAAGGACAACAATGGTTAACAATGACAAACATCAGTGAGCAACTGATGCCATATAGAGGGAGGGTCGGGTGTGTGCGTCAAAAGGAGTTTGGTCAAGTGGAGTAAAAGTTAGAAAAATCAACCTTTTTTTTTCATTTAGATAAATGCCTTTTTCTTTTTTGGGTTTCTTGATTTACATAAAAATATTTGAAAAAGATTTATAAGTTAAAAGCAAAAAACTTAGAAGTTTGAAAGTGGCACTTAAGTTAAAAATAATAGACCCTTAGTTCCTAGAAAAGGAGGGGTAAAGGGTACAAAAAGAAATTTTAGGCCTGGTTTGTGTAGTTGGGGGCTCATAGACAAGGTTCAAAGTAAAGGCCAAGTCTAGTACGATTTGATCGAGTTGTATCCGCCTTGGCCTTTTCCACTCCAAGTCTGATACCTAATACCATCTTAAACATAGATTTAGCTAGGAACCGATTAAACTTGGTTGTCTCGATTGAGATTTTGAGTTAATATGGTTGAATCATCTGAGTTGACTCGGTTGAATCATCTGAGTTGACTTGGTTGAATCATCTGAGCTGACTCAATTGAATCATCCAAGTTGACTGAGTTGAATCATCCAAGTTACCAAAACATTCCCGAGTTAAACGTATAAATCGTTTTTTCCCATTCAAATCACAACAAGAAACACCAAAATAGAGAAATCTTTGAAAAATCAAAGATTCTCTTCAAAAAAAAAGTTTTTAAAGAACTGTGATTGTACTTATGAGAAGAAGAAAAAGAAAGAAGCATTAATCCATCAGGATGATCATAGATGGACTACATGTCTACAATGCCTTCTTGTTGGTGGTTTCTCTATGGTGAATGGTGAGAAACATCAAATTGTTCCACTAATCACCGGTGCTATGTGCTGGTTCACCTCCCTACTTCATCTTCATTGCTTTGTGTTCGTGGGTGTGCTTTGTAGAGGAGACTCTCTGCCTTTGCTCAAATGGGTCATCAATCCTCTCTCTCTATGTGGTGTGGTATGGAGAATTTGAAGAAAAGCGATAATATGTTAATATAAAAATAATTTATTATTCTAATGTTTATGTGTGGTATGAATTGTGTTTATATGATAATGGTTTACTATTTTATATTCTAAAATGTGATATAAATCATATCAATTTACCTTATAGGCTGATGATGTTTTGAATTGAGAACTTGAAAAACAATTTTGTATTTATTCTTCATCAATTTGAAGACAATTGCATCAGTTTATATGATAATTTTGTTTTGTTAGTTTTTAAAATTTATTTAGTTATACTTATTTTTTAAAATAATTTTCATAATTTTTTTTTATAATCTTTGAATATTTTTTACTATATAATCTGAGTCAATGACCAATATTGTGACTTTGAACCATGCTTATAGAAGCATTTTGTTGAAGATTTTGATGAGTGATTTTGAAAAGAACCATGACCATTTTAACCAGGATTTCTTAGTTTTAGTTATAAACAAGATATGTCTTGATTAGAAATGGATTAGGTGGATTAAATCTTATATCTCCATTGTTAGTTCACCATGTTTGCTATTCAAAAATGGAAGAGACTTATGTTTGTTAAAAACATCTTTTCTAGCTTACTAATTCATTCTATGTCCTCATTTGTGGACTCTTGGCTGGTACAAGTAGCTTTAAAAGATTTAACATGATCCTTCATGTGAGGGTGGAATTCGGCATTAATGGTTTTTTAATGCTCATTAAGGCTTTATTTGGCTAGTGATTGTGGAGGTTTACTATAGAGTCAGATGGTTTGTGGGGCAGAGTCATTTTGGGTTTG
>JBAPGN010002643.1:32967-53443 GCA_037355405.1 Vitis amurensis
ATGCTTGGCTTTCCTAACTGTCGCCAAATCACAACTCCTAAAGTCAAGTGTTTGCAAGCAAATAGCTTTTACCATGTTTTAATTATAAAAATTTAGACCTGATTTTTTATTAACCTCTACTTTCCAAATTCATGTATTTCTAAAAATCCTTTTTTTCTCCTAGAATGAAAATATTTGAGATAAAAATAATACTTTATTTTGAGAAACAGTAAATGAGTGACTTCATCTAAAACTAATTATGGTGTTTCTTTCAGCCTCATGCATGAAGAACGTGATTTTGGGATGGCCCAATTTTAAATTGGTTTGTTGATTGCATTTTATTCAGCTGTGGTATCACTATCCCAAAAGCAGATTGCAGCTGAGAGATTTAGTGAGTCGTTGCACCCCTACGGAATCAAGATGTCAGCAACAACGATTCAGCAATACTGTTGGAAAATCAGAGGGTTATAGTGCAAATTGAGTCTCAAGAAGAGTACTCCTCTGAGATGATATCAGAAACCTCTGTTAGGAATGAAAAGAAATGCATGTGTAATGCTAATATTGATTACATAGAGAACTTTCCGAGATAATGAAACCTACGGAGTGAAAAATCTTTCCCAGCCTCAAGACTTCTTACATGAATTCTTCTGAAATACTGGACATGAAAAACCTCTTTCCTTATGATGGTACATATACGCAACTTGCTTCCATTTTCTCTGACATGGTGGAGCCCTCCAATTTGTCTTCATATTTATCCATTAACTATTTATTTTTTCTATTATGTTTAGGTTTTGGTCTTTTGATCTTCTCCAGGAGGTGTCAGATTTCATGAGTTATTCTTACTTCAGTATCATCTTGCATACTCATCAAATCTATATTTGGCAAGTGGTAATTCTACTGCAGCTGTTACATAATGAAGAATTTCCTTAATTAGTTCTGTTTCTGTTCGATCTATCATCAGTTCCTTCTGATTGAGACTTCTGATTAGTTTTAGAGTGAAGGCTTGTACTTCAAGTGTTTAAATATACGAATCTTAGACCGTGAACCTTCAAAGGAACACCTCCCTTTTAGACATGACTAAAAAATATCGCCAACATTCTGGGGGATATCTAACAAATGATTACTTGTTTGAGTATAATTATAAAGCTTTTCCGATGGATACTACACTTGTCCTTGAAAGCGAGGTGATCTGCTCTTATCCAACCACTTCTGACTTGTCAAATCTTGATTCTTGATGGTTAATGCAATTCCCATTTTTTTTTTTCTTTCTTTCTTTGGTGGTGTGGTGATAAGCAAAGAAAATATTTAAAAGAATCAGTAAAGGATAAGCCCAGTGACATCAAAAATACAGAAACCTGTGAAAAATAAAAATAGAAGGAAAATGAGAAAATTGAAAAGCGATAACTGTTTTACATTTTGCAATTTTTGGGCTCTGAAATGTCATTGTTAGCCCTGTTATAACTGTTCATGACATTTTCAATATTATCGCTGATTTTTTTTCCTTGTCTAGCCAAAGAGAATGGATCATGGTTGTTGCCTTACGGTACCGCACTCAAATGCAAATTTGAGACTTAATCCATTGCAATAGGAGCTAATCAATGATATTATAGAGTGCAGTGAAGTATTTAAAGTTGCCCATTTACTCAACGCAAACCTCCGATATTGGGCTGCACACTGCCATTCATACAGGTAATCTCCAATATCTTTTCATTCTATGTTGCCAATCACTTTATGTAAATCTTGACAAAATAAAGGATCTTAATGGAATTTGAACTTCCAAATCTACAAATGTGTTTGACCAATTTGAGCATTAACCTATTTGTTATGTCTGGCCACAAGGCAAGCTTTTATAAATAGTTTTCAAAGTGCAATTGTTTTCTTTTCTATTGGTTGGTGACAATTGATATTCTATAGAATTAACTGACAGTTAGTACAGCAGACTATTTTCATGCACAACAAAATGGATAGTTACCTATTTAATGTGTTAATTAAATAGCCTATCAAGGCATTGCCTTCAAAAAGGTCAGAGGTGGCCCAAGTCTTATTTCTATCCATTGTTTAAAGTGTTAGCTTGGGCTCTCAAAGTAATAGAATAGCGAAACAAGTTGCACAAGCATTATTCAGACAGAGGATAAAAAATTTAATAAGAGGGTAAAAAGACTATTTCTCTAAATTCTTTTGTATTGTACCTTGTGAGTTGGTGTAGGTGTATATTGGAGGAATCCTCTTCACTCTTAGGCTTTTTGAGTGGCTAGCGCTACTTAAGGGTGGGTAAGGGTGCTTGTTTTTTGTGTTCTTGTCTTAGGTGATTTTATTACTCCCTGTATGCTTGTGACCTTTGCCCTTTAATATGTTGTGTGTATCATCAAAAAAAAAAAAAATAGTTTCTAGCTTCTTGGCATGTTTGTTACTTTGTGTGTACTTTTTTCGCACTTCTAAGCATTACTAATACAATCTCTTATGTAACCTATAAAAAAAGAAGAAATATTTTAATAGTATCTGTGGCTCTAGCAGCTGTCATGAATGATGCTTTGTACCTATAATCTGAGAGATCTCAGAAGTATCCAAAAATTTATTGGAGTACTTTTTAAGTATCTTAGACCCAGACACCAGAAAGAGAGACTCATTGCAGAATAGTCAAAAGAAAATCGGTCTTGTTGTTTTGATTAAGCCTAGTTTTAAACCTGAAATCTATGTATGCAAAAATTTTCTTGATTATTTTAAGTATCCTAGACCCAGACAACAGGGAGCTTTCAGGCCTCCGATTGAAAGCCAATGACCATGATCCTATATTTCTCGTGAGATGGCTCCACTTGACAGTCCTTGCTTCTCTCTGAGCTCAAAACTGAGCAAAGAAGAAGAGAGTTGGAAGACAGAGAATGATGTTACACGGTATATTGATGGCTACTTGACAGTATGACTTTCACTGAGCTCAAACTGAGCAAGGAGAGAGAAGGAGGTTGGAAGGCAGGGGAATCAGATACATCTTTTTTGTAATTTTTGTTTTATTGACTTTGGATATATATCTTTATCCTTCAACATCCTTTTACTTTTTTATTAAATAAATTGTGGTGCCTAATAGAAAAAGAAGTCCTAGATGTATTCATCTAGTAACATGTTTGCTATAAGCTGTGTTCAAATTTGGATATGTTTACTATTATGATGAATGGTTGTTTACCACATTTTTATTTTGTCAATGTTTGCTGCTTGAGGTTCAAGTTAAGGAGGCCCTAAATAGCTTGAAAGTTCTCCCACAATTCAAACCAACACCTATTGTATTTCCCACAATTTAAGCACAACACTTCCTATTAGTATTATTAGTTATTTTTCTCTTTTTGATTATTTTAATCAAAAAACAAATATTCATTACCATGAAAACAAGTAAACAAGAGAAAAAAACTTCTCCCATAACGCAATCTATACATAAATTTGA
The DNA here is from genome assembly GCA_037355405.1 of Vitis amurensis. Classification (NCBI taxonomy): domain Eukaryota; kingdom Viridiplantae; phylum Streptophyta; class Magnoliopsida; order Vitales; family Vitaceae; genus Vitis; species Vitis amurensis. The sequence continues at coordinate 36,380 of JBAPGN010002643.1, forward strand.
TCAGAATTAAAGACACTATGCTACTCTCGAAGGCAAGGTTTCCCCCCATGCACAACTGAAAGTTGTTGCAGTTACTGTGCAACCATCAAGATTAATTGATGACAAGCCATTATAGAGGAGTCAATATAAGAGTGTCCTTGCTCAAAACCTTAAGCGCCAAAAGGGATTTTTTTTTTTTTTTTGCAACTAGGTTGCAATCTAGCAAAAAACAATTCTCAAAGGTGCCCATGCATGTGCACTAGCTGGACGCCAACAAGAAGGGGGAAATTAAATCTCCACATCAGACTCCAAATTCTTCCATTTGCCCTCAAAAACCTTGCATTTCTCTCTTGCCAAATATTCCCAATTAATGTGAGACTAGCAATAAACTGGATTGACTTACCCCTTGGAAGACATCCAAAACCCTGCTAAGAAATGGTTAACATTTCCACTATATGCTCCTAGGTGGAACCCAATTAAATCTGGCAACTTTGAACAACCTATGCTATAATGTCAATGTACTCAACAATGTAACAAAAGGATGATCCACTATTTTCCTACTCTAACGACATTTTCTCTAGACTAACAGCTTTGTAAGTTGTCTTATTGCAGCAAGCATTGTTAACCTTCCTGTCAACAGTATTGAAAGGCCTTAAACTTTCAGGAAGTTAGATTTTGAATAAGTTTGCAGAAAAAAGGAACATTAGATGTGAGAAAGGGTTTAAAGATGAATGACTGAGATAGATGAATATTTTAAACATTGAAACCTTCATGTCGGCGGGAAGTGAGATGATAACAACACATAAACTTACAGTTGACTCAAAAGAGAATAGTTTCTCAATAAGTGAAGATAATAAAATTAGACCTTAAGAAAACAGGAATCTCAAGAGATGCAAGAATCTTTGCCATCACCCACTCATATAGCGGTTTGAATTGAATTCAAAATGGTTGGATCACAACAAGCTTATTCCAGAAAATGAATTTGTCATCACAACAAGTTATTTTGGAAAATTAAATTTTGTACCATCACCCAGGATTAACCGTAAAACAGAGAAATCAAAAATACTTGTGGAATGCCTTTCGAAGAGTATTTGGCTAAATTCAATTATTATTCTGCTGGTCATAACTTCATCTATAATATTCATATCTCCAAAGACATAAGCTTTCAACCAAGTGAATGGTGTCATAAACCTGTGTGCAAATTAGTCATGGTACGAGAGCATCCGCAAATTCTAACTTACCCATTTATTTGATCTATTTGAATTTTGTAGTTGGTGTGTTTTCTTTCCATGAATAATGGAAAACCAATGTTGCCTGAATATCATAAAAGATTATGAGATCATTATCGTTCATCACCAAACCTGAAATCAAAACCAATGCTTGCTCTGATATAATTAGTGATTATGATCATATTGTTCATCCCCAAAACTAAGAAATCATGTTTCTATGACCTGTGTATGACACATCAATATAAATTCATGTACACATTTAGCAGATCCTGGCAAATAGAAGATGAATTTTTTGGGCAGACGTATGTGTTCGACTCATCCCATCTTAATGGAAAACAAATGCATTATATATTTATTTTTGATTTACCATTTTTTGGCCCAAGCTGAGTTAATTTAAGAAGTTTCTCCTCTGTTCTTTCTCCTGTTCATCTTCCCCAATCCTCACGCAATTATTAAAACCTAGCGTGCAATTCTTAAAATTTCATCAAGTGTGGAATGTTGTTTGTGTGTTTGAGAGGGGATTGAATTGAATGTTATGTGACTAATCAATATGGGAACTGTGGTAAGCATAATTTTAATCAAGCCTGGATGGCCAAACTCTATGACTGACTTATGAAGATTCTTTTATATTTCACAGATAAGTTACCCCTTCTCTTCTTCTTTTGGGGAAAAAAGCACAAAGAAGAAGAAAATGTCACAGTTTTGATAGCCATTGGATTAAGGAGATTTTCAAGAGTAGGAAACATATAATGGTTTCAATAATAGGAATTTGCTGTTGAAAACCATTCTTAAACTAATCGGAAAAAAATATTTTTTTCTTGATGCCTTATGTGCTTTCACTCATATCAGTTGGCACCTTGCCATATAGTTCAAATTTATGAAGAATTCTCAGGCACCTGGAAACAAGATACCCTAAAAGTATGTGTGGCCCATCTCTGAGGAGATTCATCTCCATTCCCTTCTGTTTTTGTTGCCTAACCATTCTCCTTATGAAGGGAATGGATAGACTTCTTATCACGTTCTAAATCGATGACTGTTTATATATAGTCAGTTGAATTTGATTTCAAATGCAGCTGGATTTGAACTGGGTTGGTTAGAAAAAGTTTGTCATATTTATTTTGTAGTTCAGGGAATCATCTCGTTTTAATAATTTCATCATTTCATCTGAAAGCTCGGAGTGTCAAATTTTCTAAAATTGATGAAAAAATAATAATAAAAGTAGATTCTCTTTGTTGTCAAGACACTGGTCACTGGTTTAGAAAATCTGGATTGGCACTGAAAAATCTGGAGCCATCAATTATTGTAATAGAATGCCTTGCTCGGCTACACTTTCCTTTATTATGGGCTTGATGATGCTTTCAATTATGATGACCTTTTGGGCTTGGGTCAAGTATCCAAAAGCAAAATCAGAGGTGATTTGGGTGTTTAGGGATGAGTGGATTAGGAAAGCACTTAGAAACATACAATAAATTGTATTTTGTAATCAATCAGTTAGATATGGTTTACGAATTCTATTTTTGTCAATTTCTTGAGAACTAAATTACACAATCTTTGCTATATATTATTGTTCGTTACAAATTTTTGTTCTAAGCTGTAGAGTTGGATATCCTTGGCCATTTCATGTGATAACATTTTATTAAATTTTGAGAAAGAACTGATGTACCCCCCTTTTTTTCTTTTCTCAGATTGAGGGCTAGTGTTCTGGAGCATTTTGATTGTGAAAAACTGTGTGGGGCTCTCAACCTGCTTCGAGGATATTCTGAAGAAAGATCCAACATCTTCCTACTCATTGGCTAAGCTTATCAGCATTCATCAAATGGTACCATCTCTTGCTAAAACTTTGATCATGACATTATTAAGATGCAAAATCTGTTCTTTTTATTAAAAAAAAAGAACAGATCTGTTCTTTTTATTCTGTAATTCCATTTTTCCTTGCAAGGGAACTGTTAAAACTCACACAACAGAAGAACTAGTTATGTGCTAACTTTTTGTTTCCTCTGATTACTGTTGTTTAATTTATGTTTCCGGCCAATCATTTGATTTTATAGACTTTAAGAGAACTAAGAAGTTGGCTGAGCCACACCCTTCCCACTCCACCCACCCAAATCACAAACCAGATTGCAAGAGCTGAAGATCAACACTCTGTTTTGTAAGGGAGAAGAGAAAAGAAGAGAAGATGACATTCCTGAAAAAAAGTCCTCTGTTTTTCCTCCTTGTTAAGTTAATGAAGAGAAAAAAAGAAGGGAAACAGAGATGAGTGAAGAAAGACCCTCTTTCTGCCAACCAAAATTCCCTTGTTTCATTGATTTTTGCCTCTGAAGCTTCTATTTGTGAAAAGTACTCAAATATGGTATTATGAAATACAATGCCCCTTGTACCGCATACTGATATGAAAATAGTTGTTTTCACATGCTCAATTCAATTTTTATAGAAATAGAAATGCAAATATTATGTGAACTTAAGAGACACAAGGAAAAGTTTTCCTTTCCCAAGGGTGTTATCTTGTGCAGAAAGGAACTTGGAGCCTTGGAGTTCCCTCTGCTCTCTTGCGCATCTTCAAAACATTTCTTCCTTAGATTATAGAATACCACTTATATCACTTTTTCCAGTCATGATTTTTCTGGACAAGTAGTATGTCATTTAGATTGATGTATCTCGTATGGTTTATCTAATTATCTATATCTTTGTATATTTTTTGTTTCCTTCTAATGTCATTCACATGTTCTCAATTTGCTTGTTTGTGTACTTTGGGAACTGCGAAATGGTTATTATGGAGTGACCGAAGATCTTGCCTGGCCTAATATTTCTTCAATTACCTTAATGTAAAATTTCAGGGGACTATGATGCTGCGTCACTGTTGGAAATGATAGCTTTACATTTAGATGCTACCTATGCAGAATTCGACATATGGAGAGAAGTTTGCTTTATGCTTCCTCAAGATTTCTTCAATGTGAGGAAGATCGAATGTCAGTTTGTCTTGATGGAAATGAAGGCAGCACAAGCCGAAGTATTGCTGTTCGCTTCAATAGGATTCCTAACATATTTATTGAGGGGAAATCAGGAAAGGCTTGGAGATTTCGCTGCAGATGGTGGTTGACACGTCACTTTAGCAAGAACATAATCAATTCTGAAGTTGCAGCAGGTACCTTATCATGTTTTATCCCTTTCTAAATGTCTCACTCATGCTACTACTTGCACCATGTCACGGATGACAACAAACATAAACTAGATATATGGAGTAAATGTAGTTTATATAAACTAGTATATCTAGACCCAACTGGGTGCTTATTTTCTAGTTCTTTTCAGCCGGTTTGGCAGTGGGTGTATAGGTATTGTATACCTTGAGTCGCTCTTTGGCATCTCTTTTCAATAGATCTTTTCTTTACCTATCAAATATATGTATGTATATATATATATATATATATTCTGGCTGAATCAATCAGATTGGATTTGGGTCAGGCTCAGGCTCCTCTTATCCTTTTAAAGATGTTATAAACTTGCAGAAACACGGTTTCTTTGACATCTACTACCTGGTGTATATGCCTTTAGGAAGGGAGCATGTATGTCTATGTAACTCAATACATTTTCACAAGAAAAATGTTTACCATGAAGATGAAACACAAAAGAACATTTGCATTGAAACCATTCGTGCTGTTTTCGGTTCATGGCTTTTATGACCTTATTTTCCAGTAGTTTAATAGAAAGTTTTCTGTCATTTAAATTGCAGGCAAATTGGAGCTCCTAACCTACAAAGCAGCCTGCGCATCGCATATGTACGGACAAGGGTTTGAATATGTTGTTGGTGCTTATAATTGTCTGGACAAGGAAAAAAACAGGGATATGTTGTTGTTCTTGCAGATGCACATGCATACTTCTACTGGATTCTACTCATATTTTGGAGAGAGAACTAAATGAAAAGATAACTCGTCTCTGGAAGAGGTGATTTCTTCCACTTGGTGAGTTACATTTTCTTGGCTAATTTCCTCTGCTTGAGAGTTCTTAGGAAGTGAAAAAGTAGAGGATGCCAGATGTGGAGATTAGGTAGTTAAAAGAAGTTTGGAATAGCTTTTTCTATTTTTAGTTTTATTTGAAAGTCAAAGTCATAAATTTTAAAAGATGATATTGGTATTATCAAAAGTTTTTTTAAATATGAAATAATCTTTTGGATAAGCTAAAATAAAGTTTAATTTGAGTGGAAGTGCTTTATTTCTGAGTGTTTTTTGAGAGAATCGCTAATTAACTGCCTTAGGAAGCACTATAATAAATTTTCAATTTTTTAAAAGTACTTTTAAATTTTTTTTAAACACTTGGTTTTTTCTTTAAAAAACACTTTTTATACTTAAAAGTGTTTTCTAAAAATACTAACAAATAGTTTTGGAGGAATGGCTTCTCCATTCATGGTTTAGGGTTTGGAAATTTATAATTAGTTTAAAGGCTATAAAAATCCAAAACAGTTATATTACATTTTTTTTTTAAAAAAAAAGTTGTTTTTCTACTTTTATATTTTACCATTTTTCTTTTTCTTTTTTATTTTATTTATTTTTAAATATCAATAATGTTGTAATGTTCAATATTGTGAATAAAGTGTAATTGTCTTTTATATGGTTTGTTTATGCATAAAAGGGTTTTTAGGTTGTAATAAAGATACCAATGAGATGGATTAATATGTGCCTTCCAAAACATTGGTATCATTTTAGTTGCTTAGGCATACATTAGCTTACATTTTCAAAAATGTAGGGCCTATTATTTGACAATTGTTTTTGAGCATAGTTTTTTGTTCTTCAGAACAAAAAATAAAAAAAATTCATTTGGTAATCAGAAATTGTTTTCTATTATTAAAAATAGAAAACATGGTGTTTTTAAAAGATGTTTTTTAGTTATTATTTTTTGTTTTCACTTAATTTTTAAAGACTGTTTTAGAAAATAATAATATAAATATGTAGAATGATTAAAAATAAAATACTAAATGTAAAATTTATTTTTAAAACATATTTAAAAATAGGTTGAAAACATTTCAGATCCTAATAAGACATTTGTTTTACAAAATATTAAAAGAAAAACTGTTTTAAAAAACTATTTTTGAAGATTATTTTTAAAAACAGTTATGATATAGGGTCTTAGACTCTTGGTGTCCATGTGTATGCATTTTGTGTTTTTGGTTTTAGGGCTTTTTTTGTCTCCACACTTCATGGACTTCCCACTTATGTATTCTTTCACTCTAATTAGATCCTTTATTAAATGCAATTTGTTGTAAAGTTAATAGGAAGTTGATAATGTGGATTTGGGTTGATTTTAAATTGAATATAATATAAATCATAAAAAAAAACAACCAATTCATCGGTTTATGGAAAATTCAAGGAAAAGTGTGATAGAAAGAAAATAAAAAAGAAAAGTGAAAAAAAAAAAAACAATGAAGAAAAATAAAAATAGATTTAAATTAATAAATATTTTTATATAATTTTTTTAAATTAAATTTATTTAATTTATTTTCATCTATTATATAAAGATTAAATAATTATAATTTTCCTATGATACTACTTTTTGGAATCAAACATCACCCTACTTTCATTTAATTTATAATGATTATTTGGTTGTACCAATAATTAATTCTAGCCCTATTTTGAAAAATAAGCATCGAAATATTTGTGTTAAAGGACAAAATAATTATCATAATTAGCTTTATTTATTGAAATGATTTTTCCTTTTTCAAAAGGTGCCTATGTGAGATGGAGACAAAAAATTGATGGAGGGTATTTTTATCTAAAAACATATTTCGTGTTTTAAAAAAAAATTAGAGGTTATTATCCTCAAAGTTAAAAGTCGTTTTTAAAGTTTATTTATATTGATTTTTGAATAAGTAAAAAACTTTTTTTAAAACTAATAATTTACTTTGAATCATTTGTTGAATTAAGAGAATGGCTTGACATACAAAGTACAAGAAAATATTGCTTCTTATGGTTTTTTTTAAATGCATGATACTACTTATTTAATATATTTTTATAATATTAATAACATCATTTCTTTGAAATTATGATATCCGTTCTCGACTTCCGTTTGATAGTAATTTTTAGGAAGCGTTTTTAGTCTGAAAAAACACTTTTGAAAAAATGTTTTTATTAAAAAATTTTGAAATAAAAATATTATTAATTACATTTTTGAGTGCGTTTGATACTGATTGTAGGAAGTGTTTATAACCTTCACAACACTTTGAAAATTTTCATCCTTCAAATATTAAAAAATGCTTGAAACACTTCCTATAATTACAACCAATACACTCTTAAACATTTAATTAATTAAATTACGTTCGTGACCTTGAATGTCTCGTAGCAAACTTTTAAATTGAATTAATTTATCATTTCTAAAAACATTGAAGCCTTGTTTAGATCAATTTTCAACAAAAACATTTTTTTTATTAAAAATATTTTGAATAAAAACACTGTCAAATGCACTCTTAACATTTAATTAACTAAATTACGTTCTTGGCCTTTAATGTCCCGTAGCAAACTTTAAATTAAATTAATTTATCATTTCTAAAAAAATTAAAGCTTTGTTTAGATCAATTTTCAACAAAAACATTTTTTTAAAAAACTGTGTTCTGAAAATGTTGCCAAACTGTACAAAAACAAAAAACAAAAAGCCCAGTGCCAAACATGGATTTGGGCCTTGGGCAGCATTTTCTCAGTCCTCAGAAATTAGTTTTCAAAAAACTGGAAACAGAGTCGCCAAAACACCACCAACCTCCTTAAATTTTCTCATGCAAATGATGTGACTGTCTCGTTCTTTCTTCAAGATTCATCCATTCATTCATTCATGTGAAATAGGGTTCACAAATTTTTTATCTGAAAAGTGAGAAGTGAGAAGTGAGAACCACCAGCATTAGACCCATATGGCTGCCTACAGAGCAGACGACGACTACGATTACCTCTTCAAAGTGGTGTTGATTGGAGACTCTGGCGTCGGGAAAATCCAATCTCCTCTCCAGATTCACCCGCAATGAGTTCAGTCTCGAATCCAAATCCACTATCGGTGTTGAATTCGCCACCCGGAGTATTCGGGTGGATGACAAGATCGTCAAGGCTCAGATTTGGGACACTGCTGGCCAGGAGAGGTTCGTTCTTATTCCCATGTTGTGTTTTGGTGATTTGGGTTTTTTTCTTTCACTCTGTTGGTTGATGGGAAATTGTAAAGGAAATACGGAGTTTTGGGTTTTGCAGCCATTCGTACTTTGGTTTGTTTTGTGTATGGGATTTTGCGGTTTAAGTTTTTTTTTTTTTTTTTTGTTTGGTTGTGGGAAATTGCGGGATGAGACAATGTGGGCGGAGTTTGGGGTGTTGGACCCATTCCCATTTTACTCTCTTTTGGTTGTGGGATTTTGTGGTTTGAGTTTTTTTTCCTCTGTTTGGTTGTTGGGAACGTGTGGGAAAAGAAAATGTGATGGAATTTTGTATCTTAGGTTCGGGACATCACTAATTGGATCGCAAGTTTTGAATTAGAACCCTTTGAATGCTGAGTTAAAGTAGGAAAAAGAATTCATGGAGTTTTGGATTTTACATTTAGTTCAAACCAATTTGCATTTCAATCCTCTTCATTAAATTTGAGGTACTTTGGTTGTTGAGAAATGTGGGAAAACAAAAAATTCAGATTTTGGATGGTAGATTGTAGATTGCCTAGTTATTTGAGATATGAGCCTGATATGATTATTCGGCATATTTGACAACTGAATCAACCAAAGCTTGGCATTTTTCTGTTTTTCCTTGGGTTTTTGTCAACCAACGGTAGGATTATGGCATCTTTCTTGTGAAATGGGTTATGCCACTGTTTTTTGAATGATGAGAGAGGATTTTGTTTTCTGCCACAATTCGATTTAGAAATTCTAGACTAATATGATTTTGGGTTTTTATTGAATGTGATTATTCATTGGGACTTGAGAATGATTAGCCTTCAATTAGTTTAACTTTTCTTGAATTCAAATTCTAAGGCTCTGAAAAGAATTCTTTCGTATAGATAGCAATCCTACTTCCCTAATAAATTATAGTCAAACCAAAGAGACAAGCCTAGGAAATTCCAGTTTTCTAAATTTACCTAAAAAAATTAGCAATAAAATATTACAGAAAGGATCACTAAGTTATATTGATCTGTCATGATCAGAGTTTCATTTTCCTGTATTTTTTTGGCAGGACTTATTTTCTTATTTATGCTTTCAGAACCTTTCTCTTTTATATTATATTGTGGTTTGTAATGCTTCCAATTGGAAAAATTGTCTCTGGTAATTTTTACTTAGATATGATGTGGTGAATCTGAATTTGAGGAGATAAGCAGTTTACTTGGTGTATACTTTGTTACAGTAGATGGTTGCTTGAGTTTGTCATCTAGCTCTGCTTGCCGCTTTTCGATGGCTTGAAAAATTGCATGCATGAATAATTTAATTGGAAACCTGCTGGCAGAGTTTTGTACCAGTTTTGGAGTTAGATGGTACGGATGAAACTCAAAGTGTCCATGATTCTTCAGTGAAACATGCTTACTCTGTTGCATAACTACACATTTCATTCATGGTGGGTCACCAGCTTGTAACAGTTGTGGTAGCGTTCCCTCCTAATCTAATAAGAAAAGGAATTGGGAACTTGAAAATAGCACTACCTTGAAGTTGAAGCATTGGGTCTGCTTTGGAACGAAAATTATATTTCATTGAGTTTTTTTGGAGCCTAGGATCTTTTGTTGTCACTGTTTCATTCCAGTTCTTTGGAATATGCCTGCTGGATGAGAGACAGTGCTCTAGGAAAAAACTTTTGGCTTTGTTTGAATCACAAAAAGTACTAGAGAAGGAAAAACAATAGGAACTAATCTTTTGTTTGGTTTACCGTTTACCATAGAAAATAAAAAAGAAAAATCAAATATGATAAAATAATTTAGAAATCTATGTATTTTTAATTCTTCATTCTTTGTATAGGAGATAAAAGAAGAGAAATAAATTTGGAAAGCATGTGAGAAAAATTCATTAAGAAATGTGTTTTTAAGTTTCTTTCATTTTCTGTTTCATTCCATTTTCATCTTATATTTTCTCTCCTTGTACTTTTCCTCAAACTATCTAAGATCCAAATGGAGGCTTCATGTTGAAGTAGCATCTCGTTTATTTTTTCCTGGATAAAGGCATTTCAGTAAAATAACTTGTAAAAGATGTACCCCTATTCTTTTATTTCTTCTTGAGACATGGTGCTATAGATTCTCTTATCTATTGTTTGAATCTCATCAGACGCATTTTATAGCATGTGCCCTTGTATTTTATGGAATTTGCCTGACAGATACATCAAATATAATCTGAATAGATACCTCAACCTCCCAACAGCCTCCATTTTGTCGTTGATAATTGTCCTTGCTTATCAGTTGAATCTTATGCCATTATCTTTCCTCTGCAATTTAATTTTAAGCGTTTGTCTTATTATTGAGGGTCTGACTTATTGGTCGCTTTAATTTGGGGTTTAACAATGTGCAAAATAAAAATGTCCATTTGCTTTTTTCTATCATTTATGAATTACAAATGTTTGAATTTAACATTTGGAAGTAATCGATTGTTACATTTTTTCTTTATCAAAGATACCGTGCAATCACCAGTGCATACTACCGAGGTGCTGTTGGTGCACTCCTTGTCTATGATGTCACCCGACATGTTACATTGAGAATGTGGAGAGATGGTTAAAGGAGCTCCGGGATCATACTGACTCGCATATTGTGATAATGCTTGTTGGCAACAAGGGAGACTTGCGTCACTTGCGTGCAGTTTCCATTGATGATGCCAAGGCATTTGCTGAGAGAGAAAACACTTTCTTTATGGAGACATCTGCCCTTGAGTCCATGAATGTTGAGAATGCATTCACTGAATGCTCACTCAAATATATCAAGTGGTTAGCCGGAAAAGCCTTGATATTGGGGATGACCCTGCTGCTTTGCCTAAAGGGCAAACCATTAATGTTGGAACAAGGATGATGTTTCAGCTGTAAAGAAAGCTGGTTGCTGCTCCTCCTAATAGCAGACGTGATGATCAGGAAGTAGGAAGTAGCCTACCTTCTCTTCCTTGCCATAAAATTTCAAGATTTCCTCAAGGCAACTCATGGACTATGACACTCTAATTTTGCTTCTAATAGTGTCAGTTTGATTGAATGGTGGAGCTTGACTGAGCTTGGCCAAAAACTTTTGAGTCTAGAGGAATTCAGCTTTCTTCCGGATTCTTTTCATCTGGTGCCAAGAATTTCATAATATTTACTTTAGTTTTGCCCACTTTGTGTATTGTTTCACTTACTTTTTAACTGCTATAGCTTGTGCTGTTTTTAGTTTTTTCTAGATTAGAAATGTTGTGGGACAAGCAGTAAAATTTTGTATCTGATTGAATGATAGTTGTTCAATGCTGGAAGATGAAATTGATGAATTAATAGCCTCCATAATGTCTTAGTAAAGAGGCTCCTCAATAAAGCATCTGGAATTTCATGCAGTCCCTGAATTGTGTTTTACAGGCGATGATAAATGCTCAAACTATGTGACCGTAACTGTGCTTCGTGCTTGCACTACTATTTCAAATTATAGCTTGTCTTTTTGTTGTTTGTTTTTTCTTTTTCATTTCTTGGATTTTCTTTCTTTCTGTTGTAAGATTCTACCAGGCTAGCTAAGGCAGCAAAGCTTTCTTGGCATTGTCTGGAGGTAGGGGCAAACACTGGCTTCTTCACTCTGCTAATCTCATCTAACTTCCCTGCAATATTCAGCATTTTAAGTAGCTTTTACAATTCTCTTTGATGCATCTTCCCCTCTTTATGGATTTGCTACTGTCAAATATGAGTTTTTGCTTTAACTAGTCGCATCAATGTTTGCCATTCAACACAATTTTGGCTCATCTGATATTTTTCAATCTAACTTCAATGGAAAAGCTACTCTGTTTTCATCAAATCATAAATGAATTTCCTTCAGATTGGTTTGCTGTCAATGGATTTACAACTAGTTTTGTTCCCTGCATGCCTAATGCATTCCCACAAACCTCAAAGGTACGACTTGCTGTTAACTTTACTGATGTTATTTATTTGTGCAGGAATACATTTATGACTGTTGACAAATATTCTCTAAAATTTGGATTGTTTGGGTTAATTTAGCATGTTTACAGTCGCTATGATTACATAAAAATGCTGGATACCTTCTAGATCACATATGCAGTAAATTGTGGTTCTTCTAATTATGGCTCACCATGGCACAGTATGTCTAAAGTGTTCTTGTGAATCCCTCAAGTCTCAGACATTTCCATGGGCTTCCTCTGGTATGTCCCTAACTCTACTAGAGAACTGGTTCTTTTGAGGTCTTCACCAGAGAATTGTGTTCGTTGTGCATGGTGATGCATCCAGGATCTCATTGCTGCAGATATCAGCCTCCAAATACCTATGTTTTCCAACATAAAATCCTGGAAATGCTGCATCTGACCTGCCACATAGATTGCCAGTGAAACTGTTGATGTAGCTCCTGTTGCTAAGAAGAGCACCCAAAGGCTGTCTGGGCCAATGCTGTGATCATCTTCAGCTTCCACTTCCAAGCATTTCTGGGGAGTGGACCAACTTGTTATGGTAAGTACATTATCTCGCCCTTTTCATACAATCTCACCACCGCTTCTGAGATGTCTGGAAGTATAGTTGAACCCTTTGGGAAACACCTGAATAGAACCACAACAGAACACAGAGAAGGAACAGACTTTAAGACTTTTTTCTTTCGTCTCTCCTTTTCGCTTTGGTTCTCAGTAAGAAAAGTAAAAGATGAGAACTAGCTAAAGAAGGATAGAGAATGGGAGATTCAGATAACTGACTCACAAAGCCTAAGCCTCCAACTCTGAATGTTGGCCCGACGTAACAAAGCCCTTGCAGTACTGGCAAGAAACACCTCTGCGTACAAGGTTCCATGAAGGTAGCTGCTATCTCTCCCTTCTAAAAGCTTGAGGATATTCTTCGAATGACCTAATATCTTTTGATGTTTTTTGGGTCTATTCCAAGGACTTCCTCCAGATATTTTGGGGACAAAGGACCGCAAGCTGCAACCAACCACAAAATTGTTTAATCCTTGAGGGACTGTGACACTGGGTTTGAGCTTCTGGACAGTGAGCAGGGTGCTGAGATTGGTGTGTAGCTTTGTGTTATGACCAGTGCCACAAACAGCCAAACCACCATGGACAACCTTGATAAATTGCTATGCAACTTCTCCCCTGTGGGTGACCAAAGAGTAAACTTCATTCAATATTGAAACTGGTGATGGAAGGAAAACAGGATGAATCCATTTCAAATCTGTGAAAACCAGAATGGATATCAACTTACCATGTAAAGAGAAGAGAGTAGTGAAGGAACATGCAAAGCAAAGTTGTTGTTTGGCTCAGTATAGAGCCTTCAAATGCTGAGGTATGATTTCGTTCTATTAGCCATACCACACAACCACTGTAAATAGTTATTACACCAGTCAGCACCCCACATGGCCTTGGTGAAGGTTTGATGAACAACCACGGTCTACTTTCTGTTTCAACAGGAACTATCATCACCAATCCAGGTTCACTGTAGGGGTGTGTAAAATCTGCGTGTTCCCATCGCTTTGAAATTATTGATATATCACCTACTACTGCATCAAATTCCTGAACCAATTTTCCATTTAGGTATGTTTAAGACAAGTTATAGTATCAAGGAACAAAGGAAAAAAGATCTCTTACTTTGAGATGAACCTGCTCCACCAATGAATCATAGTTGCCACTGTAAGGAATGAACTCATATGTTAAATGGTATTTGAGGTGTTCTAGAGTTGCATTGAAAACCTCGATGGAGAATCCGGTAACAGAATAATGGCTTCCATCATATGTCACATTAACGAACTGTTTGAATGTTCCATGTTGGGGGACACCGATCCGCAATGGTTTTTTGGCTTGTTGGAAGAGACCATCCTCTTGGAAACAGACCAAGGCCTCCTGGCCACAGCACTTGTCCAAGGACTTGAAGCTGCCTACTGTATGTAGATTTCTCATTGGTAGTCTTGGAGAAACCTAATCCCTCGAACCAGAACCCGAGTTCTCTGTAACTCTTTCCAATCACATTAATAATCTGAAAGATGCGCTGTGGAGCCAAACTTCTCCTGTTGAATTGGATTCTACTGTTTAGGCCATGGAAATCACTGATTGCTATTCTTTCTAAAAATGGTTGGATTAACCCTTTTTTGGCTGCTTGGAGCTGTCTCCATTGCAAGAGCCACAGACCATACAGCATCATATGCCTGCAGAGCGAAAATACCAGGCTCAGTGTCTTCCTTGGATTTACAAGGAATTAAACTTCTCTCTGAATCTGAGATAGAAACCTTGAACCGTGTCACTTTGAGAGAAGTAAGCTCCTCACTACTTAGGAATGCCTTGCATTGATGAGTGATTGCAGATTCATCTGAATGTATAAGATTTGTAGTTTCTGCTTAATGATCCAAAATAATCCCTCTTCCATCATGCCCAATCATTAGCTGTTTCAAATAGATGTTGCTGCATTGATAAAGATGAATGAAGCACAAAGACTCTGATTCCTTCTTTAGTCCCTAAAGCTCACCTGATAAAGGAGAAGAGGAATGACAGAATAAATGTGGAAAGACTAGAAGAGTAAGCCAATTTTCTGAACCACTTGCTTGAGGCAGCGCAAGACATTTGAATGATATCAGTGGCTGCAGAGTCACGCTGTCTCATATATTACAGTGATCCAACGCATTGCCAGACCCAACAATGGAGCCACTTGCGTTCATTGCAAGTATCTACTGTGAGGCTTGAACCAGAATGGCCACCGATCTGTTTGCCATTTGGGAGTGAATCAGCCAATGAAAGAATAGGAAACGAGCTTGCCACCAAACTCTGCAACTTAAAGACACCTCCTCCCAAGTATGAAGGCCTACAATGGCCTGCACTTGTTGCTCCAATGAGGTCCATGGCTGCACGTTCAATCATATGTTAGAAACACCATTCATTATCTTTCTTTTCAGTTCATATGAATCCTACTTCGCTTTTTTTCAGATCATAGCATGCTGTGCCATCATTGATGATAGTTTTCCTAATATAAACGATGGAATTGAGCTCAGCTTAGTGTTCTTTACTGATTACATATTACCCAGAATTCTTATATGCCATCATTGGAGGCCTATCTAAGGCTGTGATTGTGGAAAAGTACTCTGAAAGCTCGCACGAAGATGAATCGCCTTGAGTCTCTCAGCAAAACCAATCGTTGATTTGTTTTTTGTAGAAATCATCAATGCCAACTCCATTGCTTACTTTCTCTTCTTTACCGACACGGGAACCGATCAATCAACATGAATCCATATACTGCCATCGCTGTGGCTGTGCCTCCATGATCAGCTGTGCTGCTGCTTGGGGAAGAGCCAACACACCCAGGCCATGAAAGACAAGAAAAATCGACTCATTCGAAGGTAGCCCATCTCCTATATTTTCTTTGTTAGGAAGAAAAGCTTAATAATACATCCTAATACATCATATGTCAGCATATACATATATATAGATGGATCTCAATTCATAAAAAGATGGTAGTCTCTATGCTGATATGATCAACTGGTAATTTCCAGATATTTTCTTATGAAATTTCATCTGTGGCCACCATTTAAGCTTTGATATTCAACAGTCAATGAAAGCCAAAGCCCCTTGACTTGAGAGGGTCTACAAGAATATTTGAAGAGTCGAGGATGAACTTGGTTGGTGAGGGAGAAAAGCGCGTTGCCTCACTTCAAATTATAGTCAAGTCATAGAAGTCCTGTTTGGAAACTAATTTTGAAAACAATTTTTTGTTTTGATAAACTTTTTGAAAGAAAATAATTTTTTTTTGAGAATTTGCTTCCAAAGCAAGTTGATTTTGGTAATTTTTTGTATATTGTTGTGAGAAAATTTTTTGGAAATTTGGAACCATTTTAAAAACTTTTACATTGTGTAGTACATTTTCAAAAACATTGCCAAAAGAGAACAGATTTTTTTTTTTTTTTTGGAAATTTCTAAAAATAAAGGTGTTTTACAAGTTGTTTTTAAAAAAGCTTTTAAAAATAAAAAAATAGAAAAAAAAAACTCATTTGGATATATAAATTTTAATGTTTTTAAAAATAATTTTTCTATTTTAGTTTTGTAAAAAAAAAATTTAAATTTAATTGATGTAATATCGATTAAATTTGGTTCCAGTCATACTAAAAGTAAAAAAAAAAAATTATAATTAAAAATAAATATTGTTTTTAGTAAATTGTGAATACTAATACTATATTAAAGTTATAAATTATAATTTTTTTAAAAAAATATACTATTCCAATGTAAATCATAGATTATGAATATTAACATCCTCATAAGAATAACTGAACTTTTTTTTTGGTTAAAATGAATAATAATAGTTTAAAAATAATGATTATTAATAATATTTAATTTAAAAACAAAAAAAAATTAATTTTTTTAATATATAAATGAGTCAAAATTTCGTTATGATATGTTAATTTAATTAATACAATCAATTTTTTGAATTTCAAATTATTCTTAAAATTAATTTTAAAAAAGTCTAAGTTGATTTAGTTTTAATTGATTTAGAATCTATTTATCTAATGAAAAAATCTAGAAAAATATAATTGTATACAAAGAAAAAATAATAAAATCATGACTTATTCTTAACTAATTTTGGTCTATTATTTTTTAATATTAATTGGATTGATTTTTAAATTCTAAATTATTTTTAAAAATTATTAGACTTATTAATAAATTCAATATCAAGTATTGTTTTATTTTAAATTCATCAATCTGTTTAATAACAACAACAAAGTTATTATCTACTAATTTAGTTTATGAATT
>JBAPGN010002644.1:0-53268 GCA_037355405.1 Vitis amurensis
CCCTTTTTAGTATTATTATAGTTTCTTAGTTTTATTCTCCTCATTTGTAAGGCTAGCGCAATGAGTCGGTTGGGGGGTGTGATTACACCAAAAAGCATTTTGTAAGACCTAATATAATGGTTTAAGCACCGTTGTGTAGTAATCATATTCATTTAACCCATTAATTCATAAGGTCTTATAATTGTTTTAACCATTTGTGGCAATTTTACATGTTTATATCAGCTTAGAAATCAATTCAAGCATGCCAAATGATGAGGAGCCTTCTTGGAACAAGTTAAAGCAAGTTTAGCTACACCAAAGCAGCCAAAACAAAAGGAGAGAAGCAAGAGAAGCAAAGGAAGCAAAGGAGGAAAAACAGAGGACAACAGTTGCAGTCTTCTTTCGCACTTTGGAGCACTTCCCGAAGCCCATTTTCTACATGCTATATACCATTTCAAATCTCAGGAAGTCAAGAATCCAAAGCTTCAAACCGTGTACGATTTGGAGCTGAAACGAGGAAGATATGGCCTTCGGAAGACAACTGCTCCAGGCTTGTGCGAAACTCGCACACCCCCCTCAGCCGTGCGAATGGTGTGCAAAACTCGCACACCCCCTCAGCCGTGCGAATGGTGTGCGAAACTCGCACACCATTCGTACACCCCCTTGCGTGGTGCGAATTTTCCCCTGTTTCTGCCGACTCCACACGAGATCTTTTCTTTTGGATATTTTTGTATAAATTTCCATTCTTCTCCTTGTAATCCACCATCATAAGATTTCTTAGCTAGGAAGTGGAAAAAACTTCTCTATATACTATTCCCTTGCATCCGTTGTAACAGATTTGATTAATAGATATAGAAATATATGAAAGCTCTTTTCTCTCTTCTCCGTTCTTCCCCATTTTCTATTTTCCTTATAGCCAAAATCCTTGGTGGATGAAATCCCCAAGGATGAGAGCTAAAACTTTTAGTTGTATCAAAGTATGGATGTTATGTGATGGCTTGGAAAATGCAATCCCATGAAAAATTTCTCGTTACCCGGAAGGTTAAGGTAGTCATTTTTCATTAATGGTTCATAATGCAAGTTTTGGTTTTTATTTCCCTTTGGACAACTTCCAACGGCCTCAATACTTGATAAGCTTTTGATTTCTATCCATTAGTTATCTCCTACGAGCTATGGAAGGTGAGGTTTTCAATTCCAAGTTTTGCATAATCCATTAGACCAATTTCAATGGGCCAATTGAAAGGTGAGTTTTAATCACTTGGAATGACTTTGAGTTAGCCAATATATTTGGTAAGCTTTTGGCTTTAGACCATTAAGTTTATCTCTTACGAGCCATTTCCAAGGAAGTCATAAGGTGAATAAACCATGATGAATTCACTACACAATTGTTTTGCCATTTTAAAGGATTAAAACTTGATTTGCTAAATCCATACCGGTTCGGTGAAGCAAGCATCACCATAGTTGCAACCCCAACGCGAGGAGCCTATCCTGAGATTTCCAATTTGCATAAGAGCCAGAGCATAGCTATCCTATCTTTGAGAAACTTGTTTTTACACCCTTTCATTTTAGTCTTTAATGTTAGCTTAAATTAGTTTAAATCTCTCTAAAACATTTACATCTTCTTTTAAAATCTATAAGAAAATCACCTATTTCCTAATTTGAATATCACTTGTGTTTGCGAAAACCCTTCCCAGTGAACGATCCTAGAACCACTATGCCTATAGTAGCTTGGCTACTTTAGTAATAGTATCTAAGGTATAAATTTTGTTGATACGCCTTTAAAGCTAAGCTACCATGAGTCGCATCACTCCATATGGTACCTTTGTGGCAGATGGAATGAATCCCTGAGCTCATGCTGAAGTCTGAAAGTGGCTATGCCAAAACAGAGCTCGGAGTGGAATGGCCTCGCCCTATAATCCAAATTACCCTCAATGGGTGGCTGAGTGACCATGGGGCGTCTGATAACCACCTCAGGAGTCATGCTTGAGGGAATCTGAGACTCTTTGGCTGGTGGCTGAGACAGTTGATGCTTTTTGACAGGTGGTTGAGATGGCCGAGGCTCTGATTCAAGCTCTGAGGACGGCTATGTTAAATCAATTGGCTTTGATACCTTGGCTTTCTTCTTTGGGGGACCGCTACCTGACTTTTGGGCTAGGGAAGAGCTCGCCCCAGCCATGGTGAGTGACCTCCTTGTTTGATAACGCCTCATAGGAGGACTCATGGGTGCGTCTTCAACTGGAGGTGGGACGACCGGTGGCCGCGGAGAATCGGGTATGGCAGGTTCGACAGGGCTCTCTCTTGGGATTCTCAGGCGAGTTGATGGGGACGAGGACTTAGCTCCTCGGGTTCTAGCCATGGCTGTCTTGTGCGGTTGGAGGCGCGTGCGGCTTGGGCTCAGGCGAAGGGAGCAGACAAAGAGTTGCTCTGGTTTGGCTCCTCTTTAGTACCTATTTGAAGTTCAAATGATCGGTTAAAAAACAGGATATGGAATTTATAACGTTTAAAAAGGATGCCAAGGGACTGTTTTTATTTCACAGCAGATGGTCAATTTCGCAGCAAGGGACGGATTTTGAACGAATGGGCATTTTCGCAGCCCATTTTGCAGCTGCAAAATGAGGGTGGAGGGCTGCGAAATGGCACTCGTGTGCCAAGGGGTGGTTTCGCAGCTACGAAACCACTTGCGAAATGGGGGTGCGGCTGCGAAAATGGGAATTTTTAGGCGTGGAGGATTTCGCAAGCATTTCGCAGCTGCGAAATGGCACTGGTGTGCCAAATGGGTGTTTCGCAGAGGGGGGTATGAAGCTGCGAAATCATTTCGCATCCAATGGGCAATTTCAATAATTCCACCACTCCATTGAGATGCACTTGGTGAATAACGAAAGGGCCTATCCACCTTGACTTGAGCTTCCCAGGAAAGATATGGAGCCTTGAATCATAGAGTAAGACTCTTTGTCCTTTCCCGAATTCTTTGTTGGAGATTAATGGTCATGCCACCTCTTCATCCTCTGCTTTGCAACTTTGGAATTGATGTAAGCATCATTTCTTAATTCCTCCATCTCATTAAGGTCTAAGCACCTCTTTGCCCGGCTCTGATCAAGTCCATGTTTAACCTTTTGATTGCCCACCAAGCCTTATATTCAACTTCCACAGGGAGATGGCATGCTTTGCCATAAACTAGGTGATAGGGAGACATGCCAAGAATAGTCTTATAAGCTGTTCTATATGCCCATAGTGAATCATGAAGCTTAATGACCAATCTTTTCTACTCGTGATCACCACCTTCATCAATATATTTTTTATTTCCCTGTTTACTAGCTCAACTTGCCCGGAAGTCTGAGGGTGATAAGGTGTAGCTACCTTATGCTTCACTCCATACTTGGCTAATAGGGTTTCAAAAGGTCTGTTGCAAAAATGAGTACCTCCATCACTGATTATGGCCTTAGGCACCCCAAATCCTGAGAAGATGTTTTCCTTAAGAAACTTGAGAACCACTCTGTGATCATTGTGTTTACAGGGGATTGCCTCAACCCATTTAGAAACATAGTCCACCCCCACCAAGATATAAGAGTTGCCAAAAGACATTGGGAAAGGTCCCATGAAGTCAATGCCCCAAACATCAAAGAGATCAACTATTAGGATGAGGTTCATAGGCATTTGATTTCTTCTTGTAAGCTTCCTGAGTCTTTGGCATCTATCACAGCTCCTACACATGATGTGGGAATCTTTGAAAAGTGATGGCCAAGTAAATCCTGATTGCAACACCTTCATGGCTGTTTTCTGAGAGGCAAAGTGGCCTCCACATGCATTCTCATGGCAATGGCTGAGGATTCCTTGTTGCTCTTCTTCAGGGACACACTTCCTGATTATTTGATCTGGATAATACTTGAAAAGAAAAGGCTCTTCCCAATAATAAGCATGGATCTTTGCAGAGAAGTGCTTCCTGTCTTATGCTTTCCACTCACTTGGAACTTCACCAGTAACCAAATAGTTAGCAATATGAGCATACCAAGGAGTTTTCTCTAGAAACATAAGTGATTCCTCAGGAAAGTCATCATTAATAGGTAAGACATGGGAATTGTGTGCTATAGCCAACCTTGAAAGGTGGTCAGTAACATTCTCCACTTCTTTCATGTCCCTGATTTGGAGATCGAACTCTTGTAGTAAAAGAATCCATCTAATCAACCTTGATTTTGCATCTTGCTTTGTCAACAAATACTTCAAGGTTGAATGGTCAGTGAAAACAATGATGAAAAACCCTACTAAATAAGCACAAAACTTATCTAAGGCAAACACCACAGCTAACAATTCTTTCTCTGTAGTTGTGTAGTTCCTTTGAGCTTCGTTCACTGTCTTGCTTGCATAGTAGATCACATAGGGCTTCCCATCTTCTCTTTGGCCAAGTACAGCTCCTATAGCAAAGTCACTAGCATCACACATTACTTCAAAGGGTAGTTGCCAGTTGGGGGCCCTCACTATTGGAGCAGTTGTCAAAAATTACTTCAATTGATCAAAACTCTTTTGACATCTTTCATCCCATATGAACTTAGCATCCTTAGCTAAGAGTTCACAAAGAGGCTTTGAAAGCTTAAAGAAGTCTTTTATAAATATCTTGTAGAACCCTGCATGGCCAAGGAATTGCCTTACTCCTCTTACAGTTGTTGGGGATGGCAATTTGACAATAAGTTCCACCTTTGCTTTATCAACTTCAATGCCTTTCTCGGAGATGATATGGCCAAGGACAATTCCTTGATGTACCATAAAGTGGCATTTCTCCCAGTTGAGCACCAAGTCCTTTTCAATGCATCTGTTAAGAACTGCTTCCAAGTTGATTAAGCATTCTTCAAATGTACCTCCATATATGGTGATATCATCCATGAAAACCTCCATTATTCGCTCCACCATATCACTGAAGATACTAAGCATACATCTTTGGAATGTTGCAAGTGCATTGCATAAACTAAAAGGCATTCTTCTATAGGCGTATGTTCCAAATGGACATGTGAAAGTGCTCTTCTCTTGATCTTCAACATCAATTTTAATTTGAAAATACCCTGAGTACCCGTCCAAGAAACAATAGAAAGGATGGCCAGAGACTCTCTCCAACACTTGATCAATAAATGGCAGTGGAAAATGATCTTTCCTTGTCACAGCATTCAATTTCCTATAATCAATACACACCTTCCAACCCTAAAGTGAGGCATGTAGCAATTTCTTCTCCCTTTTCATTTTGAACCATAGTAATCTCTGACTTCTTTGGTACCACTTGAGTAGGACTCACCCAAGGGCTGTCAGATATGGGATAGATAATACCTGCTTGAAGTAGCTTCAACACCTCAGCTCGCACCACCTCTTGCAAATGAGGATTCAATCTTCTTTGAGGTTGACAAATTGGTTTAGCTTCTTCCTCCATATATATATGATGTGTACAAACCAAATGACTAATGCCTTTCAAGTCAGATATTTGCCATCCTATTGCTTTCTTACACCTCTTAAGAACTTCAAGTAGAGAAATCTCCTGATGAGTAGTAAGAGATGAAGATATAACAATAGGGCATTGTTTATTTTCTTCCAGGTATGTGTATTTCAACTCCATGGGTAGAGGCTTCAAATTGAGCTTTGGGGTCTCTTCTTTAGCAGCTTCTTGTGCCTCCTCTTTATTGAACAAAGGTAGAATCTCTTCTCTCATCCTCCAACCTTGTAGAGTAGCAAGCACATCAGAGGGTTCAAACAACCCTTCTTCAAGATCCCCAAGACTTTCATTTAACTTGTCTTGCATATTCTGATTACAGTGCTCCTCCACTAGAGTCTCAATAATGCATACCTCTTCTGGACCTTCTTCTTCTTTTGGAGTGATTAGATTTTTAGACATATAAAAGATATTGAGCTCAAGTATCATGTTGCCAAAAGTGAGTTGCATGAGTCCATTCCTACAACTGATGATTGCATTTGAGGTAGCAAGAAATTGCCTTCCAAGGATGATAGGAACATAATTAGCTTCCTTGACAAAGGGGTTCGTATCAAGAACAACAAAATCTACTGGATAGTAGAAATTATCAACTTGAACTAAGACATCTTCAATTATCCTCCTTGGAATTTTCATTGATCTATCAGCTAGAGATAGAGTGATTGATGTTGGCTTCAATTCACTAAGTCCCAATTGCTTGTAGACAGAGTATGGTAGCAAATTCACACTTGCTCCCAAGTCTAACAAAGCTTTTTCCATTACCTTTCCCCCAATCATGACTGAAATGGTAGGACATCCCGGATCTTTGTACTTCAAAGGAGACTTGCATTGTATGATGGCACTTACTTGTTCAGTCAAGAAGGCTTTCTTATTCACATTCAACCCTCTTTTGATAGTACACAAGTCCTTTAGGAATTTTGCATATGTTGGAACTTGTTTAATCATATCCAGCAATGGAATATTGACTTTCACTTGTCTCAATACTTCAAGGATTTCTGATGCATTTCTGATCCCCTTTTTCCCATGCAAAGCTTGAGAAAAAGGTGGAGAAGTGTGTTTTTTCAACATTTCTTCCTTAATAAGCTCTTTCTCCGGATTTGCTTTCACTATTGAATCATGGTCCTCTTTCCCTTCATTGATGTCTTTCTTCTTTCATTTGATTTCCTCCCTCTTCTTTGTCTCTTCTTCTTCTTCCTCTTCAACATGTGGCTTGGGTGTTGGCAACTCAACCTTTTTACCACTCCTTAGAATGATCAAAGCTTTGACATCTCTCACCTGTGAAGATTCTCCCTCATGCATTTCCACTTCATGGATACCCTTGGGGTTTTGGTGAGGTTGAGAAGGAAATCTTCCCTTCTCTTGCACCGTGTTCAAGTTAGTGAGCCTTGAGATTGAGTATTGGAGATTATCTATCTTCTGAGATAAGTCATTTTGCATCCCATCCATCCTTTTATTCACTGTATTCTCTACACTGTCAATTCTTTGACTGAGTTGAGCATTGATGGATTTTTGGTCTCCAACAAAATCTCCCACAACCTTGCTGAGATTCACTATTGCTTGTTCAAGACTTGAAGCTTGTTGAGATGGTTAAGCCGGCTGTTGATACTGAGGTGCTCTTGGCTTCCATGAAAAATTTGGATGGTTCCTTCAACTTGAGTTGTAAGTGTTTCCATACGAAGCATTGTTATTGGGCTTGAATTGTCCAATGACATTTGCTTGATCTCCAAACATTTCTCTAACAATTGGAATTGTAGGGCACTCCTCCACCAAGTGTTCATAAGATTGAAAAATAGAACATGGCTTTACTTGTACTGGTGTTTCAACAACAGCTTGCACTTCATGCATCTTTTTCAGTTCTAGCTCCTCCAATCTTCTTGTCATAGCTGCAAATTTTGCTTTCATATCAGCATCTTCATTCAAGGTGTACATCCCAGCCTTAGCATTGAAAGCATTCAGTTGAGACTTCATCTTCCCCACTTCTCCTTTGTTTGGTTCATCCCATCCCCTTGAAACTTCAGCCACATAACTCAAGAAATCCATAGTTTCCTCCGGATTCTTACTCATGAAATCTCCTCCACACATTGTCTCGAGGAGTTGCTTCATTGAGGAAGACATCCCATCATAGAAATAACTCACCAATAGCCATGTATCAAAACCATGGTGAGGACAAGCATTGATGGCTTCCATGTATCTTTCCCAACACTCATAGAATTTCTCATTCTCTTTAGCTGAGAAGTTTGAAATTTGCCTTTTCAAGCCATTTGTTCTGTGAGTAGGAAAAAACTTCTTGAGGAATTCAGCTTGTAAATCAGTCCAAGTACGGATACTCCTTAGCCTTAAAGAATTAAGTTAAATCTTAGCCTTATCCTTTAAAGTAAAAGGAAATAGCTTAAGCCTCATCAAGTCGATTGAAGCTCCTCCCTCTTGGAATGTATTACAAACATCTTCAAATTCCTTGATATGTGCATAGGGATTCTCACTTTCCATCCCATGGAAAGTTGGTAGAAGTGGAACAATATGCGGTCTGATCACTAGCTGCTTTGTAGGGGGTACTATACATGATGGTGCACTCATACGAGGTGGATGCATGCGGTCCCTCATTGATCTGAATTCATTGGGATTGCCTTGGTGACCATGGTGACTATGCTGATATTCAGGTGTGGCTTCCATGATATTCAAGCTTAATTCCAATTCCTTGTTATAAGGTGTTTCACGTTTAACAAGCCTTCCTCCACTATCTCGTATCCAATTTGGCATACACAACTAGTATCAACTATAACTAAAACAAAAACAAAAGAAAACAAGACTACAAAAAGACTTAGATTAACTAAAACTAGATTAAAAGATATGTTAGAATATGAACAAGTAAAAGAAACAATTAAAAGAGTTAGTAAAATGAAAGAAAAATCACCAAACTTGTAATGAAAATCACTAGTAATATGATTCATTATGAAGTTGGCACCTTCCCCGGCAACGGCGCCATTTGATTCATGCCCAGCTAGTGTACCTTGAGTTTGGTCCTCAACAGGAGTAATCAACAAAATTTATAACCTATATCACCATGCACTAGGATAGCCTTAGCTAATATAGCATAGTGGCTCTAGGATCATTCACTAGGAAGGGTTTTCAACTTACAACTGATACCAATTCAAAGTTGAATTGGTGCTTTTTCATTTCAAGGTTAGCTTAAGAAGAAAACATAAACTTTGGTTGAAAAAGGATTTGTTTTAAGCTAACTAAAAAGAAAGTAATGGGAATTACTTAGGAAGAAAAGCGCTTCCTTAGAGTTTTAGGTTCACTGGGGTCAGGTTCCTTATGCAAGAACAGAGCTCCGGTCACTTGAATCTTTTCCTCGCATTAGAGAATTAACATATAGTTAATTCTCTAATCGGTGTTGTATAGATGTTTCCCTTCAGTGGATTTTAGCACTAATTCCCTCTCATTGATGTAACTTGCAATGGCTCGTGCCTCTCACCTAGCATTCGCCACTCAAGGTGATCATTAACCTTGGACTTCCCTTCTCAAGCTCACAAGAGATAACTAATGGATGTCTCCTTAGAGTCCAAAAGCTTACCAAGTGTTGGCAATTCTAGAAAATCCTACCTTCAAGTCACCTTCCAAAGGCTCGCAAGAGATAAACTAGTGCATCTCCATGGATGGAGATCACTTGCCTTACCAAGTGTTGGCCCAGGTGAATTGAAGGCATTTTAAGTTAACTAAAAACATAGAAATCATTAACGGGTCACACTTTCTCTTCATTAACAGCTGAAACAACAAAACTACCAATTCTTGCATTAGGGGCCTTACCCGGCTACCTTAACTCTAAGGAACTAAAAGCCTAGCCACTCATTCTCTAAGGAAACATCCTCAGAGCTTGTTTGGCTAGTAAGAAAAATTAAATACAATACAATCAAATTGAGTGGGTAAGGTAGAGCAAAGCTTTGTATTTTACATCCTTCCAAATCTATACAAAAGTTGTCTCTGAGAACAAGCTACCGAGATATATCTGTAATGGAAATTACAAACAATATATATGAGGCTATTTACCCTTTGTTCTTACTTAATAACTAAGGAATCCTATAATTGGTGGATTACAAGGAGAGAATGGGGACTTAGACATCAAATATCTGAAGCAAAAAATCTAAAAATGTCGGTCGCAAATATCGGGAAGCACTCAGGAGAAGTTTGCAGGCGTGCAAGATGGCTACGAAATTTTGCAACCTGAAGGCACCATTTCGCAGCCAAAGGCTGATTTTGTAGCCTGTGAAATTGGCATTCAGCTTGGTGTGATCAACTTCCAATGGCTCTAACTTCTTCATTTCAACTCCGAATCATGTACCATTTGAAGCATTGGATTGCTGACTTCCCAAGCTTCGAAATGACATATAGTATGAATAACTTGAACTCCAGGAAGTGCTTCAAAAGTTTCTAACAGTTGCTGTCCTCTTTAATGCTTCATGCTTGATTTCTCTGTTTTCTTTCTCTCCTTGCATTCATGATTTGCTTATGGCAAAGGACTATAAAGCTTCAAAGCTTTGGTTCTTCATGTTAATGAGCTTCCCATTGCTTTGCCATGGATTCCATAGAACTCTCCTCAATTTCGGATTGCTTTGGTGATCAAGTTACTATCAAAAACACCAAAACTTACACAATTTGATTAGAAATGATTGCAAAGGTCCTTAATATGTTAATTGAGTTAAAATGTAATAACTACTACTCAAAAGTGTTTAAAAGAGTTAATTACATGCTATCAAATAGCACTTTTTGAGTAGTAATCAGCATGCAAGCAATTCCTATCCCTAGATTTAACCCCAACAGTTCAGATATAAAGTAATATACAATCTTACAGTTGGATACCTATTCTCGGACAAAGCACACCACTGAAAAAAAAAAAACCAGATTCAGATTATTTCTAAATAAGAACTAGAGGAACAAATATGGATTGAACAACCACAATCCAACAATGGCTCAAGAATCCAATAAAAACAAACATATGGCCTGATATCAGACCTTAGTCGTGTAACCTATAAAAAATAGCAAATAGAAAGGAAAAATCACATGATAATCAATATGAACAAAAAAAATCCACAACAGATATACTTGAGAGTGTTCCTTTCTGGCAAGGTCTATTGGGCTTCTAGCAGGCTCTTCCTTCCCTCTATATGCCTGAGAACTAGCCGACTCTCCTCTTATTCTCTCAAACCAGTTTTCTGCCCACTCCCTACTCTATTTCCCTCTCTTTTCTCTCTATTTTCTCCTATTTCTTGCTGAAAACCTTTTCTTCTCTCCTTGAAATGTCCCCTTCTTCTTCTTTCTCTTCTCTTAATCCCTTCTCTCTCTAGATGCAAAGCCCTCAAAGATGCCAAGAATCCCCCCACACTTTCAATCATCCACTAGCAGAGTCTTCCCACCCAAAATTTTAAAAACCTCTCTCTTACTCTCTCTGAAATATCTTTTATCCCAAAAGCCCCTCTTGGCATCTACACCACCTCATTCTTCTTCCCCTTCAACCTTGGAATATTCCACTATCAGCCTTGGAAATTCAACTTATTCAACTCCTCCTTCTAGTCATGAGGTGTGTAACTACCCCTCATAAATCCCCATTGCTTACCCCTCAAGAATACATATGGATTCGGGGTGGGCTGAAATCAACCTGTAAACTAGTAAATCCGATTGAGAAAAATTCTCAAATTTTGATAGAATGTTCCTTAGAGAGTAAGTAATCCAAAAAAAATAGTGCACAATTGTAAGCTCGGATGAGGGAGAAATGACTAAAACAAGTTAGAGTGCTCCAATTTGGATGGGCTTTAGTGAGTTGCCTCGATGAACTAACTAAGCCGGTTGCCAACCAGTAGAGTCGATTGAAAAAAATTCTCAAGTTTTGACATAATGTGCCTTGAAGAGTAAGGAATCTAACAAAAAAATGATGCACAATTATTAGCTCAGATGAGGGAGAAATTACTAAAATAGGCCAGAGTGCTCCAATTTTGATGGGCTTTAGCGAGCTGCCCAATAAGCCAGTTGAGTCGGCTACAAATCGGTCGATCCGATTGAGAAAAGTTCTCAAATTTTGACAAAATATTCCTTGAAGAGTAAGGAATAAAAAAAAATTTGTGCGCAATTTTGAGCTCGGATGAGGGAGAAATGATTAAAACAATCCAGAGTGCTCCAATTGGTTTGGGCTTTAGCGAGCTCTTGATGAACTGAAGTTTTTATTTATTTTTATTTTTATTTTTATTTTTTTTGGAGACCCTAACCTCTACCCTGTAGCATGACATGAACCAAGGAATTGGCCATGATGGCGTTTCATAAAGGACTAAATGCTCGCACTAAATTGAACCATAGGTGAACCCATGTGAGGTCCAAAAATCGATTGAGCCTAACAAGGGCTCCATGGCCATGACATACAAAAATTGGGTGTGGACGACACCCTTAAGATACATTCAGGTGTCAAGGGACAAAAATTGAGGGTCCACACATAGGTATCAAGGGACAAAATTGAGGGTCTACATGTTCATAGTATCTAGAGGCTTGAGCTCTTGAGCCAGAGTTGTTCATGTTACTCACAACCTTGAGTTGTTTGTAGCATTTAGAGCCCTGAGCTCACGACCAGGAGTTGTTCATGTCAACTATAGCCCTGAGTTGTTCATAGCATCTAGAGCCTTGAGCTCACGACCTATAGCCATTCATGTCAGCCAGAACCCAAAGTTACTCATAACATCTAGAACCATGAGTTCATGACCTAGAGTCGGTCATATAAACCATAGCCTTGAGTTGTGCATAACATCTAAAGCCATAAGCTCATGACCAGAGTGTTTCATGTTAACCATAGGCTTGAGCTATTCATAGTCTCTAAAGACCTCAGCTCATGACCCAGATTCATTTATGTCATCCACAACTAACTTTTTCATAGGATCTAGTGCCCTTATCTCATGACCCGGAGTTGTTCATTTCAACCCCCAACCCTAAGTTGTTCAAAACATTTAGAGCCTTGAGTTGATGACCTAGAGTCATTCAAATCAACAACAGCCTTGAGCTAGTCATAATATTTAGAGGCCTAAGAGTAAGAGTCGGAGTCATTCATGTCATCCATAGTTGTTCATAGTATCTAGAGCCTTAAGATCATGGGCTAGAGTTTTTCATGTCAACTACAACCCTAAGTTGTTCATAGCATCTACAGGCCTAAGCTCATGATCTGGAATCGTTCATGTCATCTACAAAACTTAATTATTCATATGATGTAGAGCCTTGAGCTCACATCCAAGAATCATTCATGTCAACCACAACCTTGAGCTACTCATAACATCTAGAGCCTTAAGCTCACAACCTGGAGTCTTTCGGGTTAACATCAACCTTGATCTATTCATAGTATGTAGAGACTTAAGCTCATGAGTTGGAGTCGTTCATGTTATCCATAGCCCTGAGTTGTTCATAACATCTAGAGCCCTCAACTCATGACCTAGAGTTGTTCATGTCAACTATAGCTTTAAGTTATTTGTAGCTTCTAGAGCCCTGAGCTCATAACCAGTAGTCATTCATGTCAACCATAGCCCAGAGTTACTCATAGCATCTAAAATCCTGAGCTCCTGACCCAGAGTCTTTCATGTATTTGACAGCCCTAAGTTGTATATAGCATCTAAAGGCTTAACCTTACAAGCCGAAGTTTTTCATGTCCAATCGCCTAAACTCATGACCTAGAGTCGCTGATGTCATACACAACCTTGAGTTGTTCATAGCATTTAAAGTTCTAGGTTCACGACCTAGAGTTATTCATTCCAACCATAACTCGAAGCTATTCATGGTCTCTAGAGCCTTGAGCTCATGACCTAGAGTCATTCATGTCATCCACAACCCTGAGCTATTCATAGCATCTAGAGGCCTGAGCTCATGATGCAGAATCGTTAATGTCACCCACCGCTTTGAACAATTCATAGCATCTAAAGGCCTGAGCTTATGAGATCCTCAATTATTTTTATCATCCATAACTCTAAGCATTGCAAAGCATCTAGAGCCTTGTGCTCATGACCCATAGTTGTTCATGTCAACCAAATCCCTGAGTCCTTTATAGCATCTAGAGGCTTTAGCTTGAGTCTTTCATATCATTTAAAACTCTAGGTTGTTCATAGCATCTAGAGCCTTGTGTTCCCGACCCGGAGTAGCTCATGTTATCTACAACCTTCAGTAGTTCATACCATCGAGAGCCTTGAGTTGTTCCTAGCATTGAGAGCCCTGAGCTCATGGTACATTCCCAATTTGTGTCTCAGTTGATTCATGTTCTCTCAATGGTCCCTGATAGTGGTACCATTTGATTCATGTCCAGCTGGTGCTCCTTGATTGTGGTCCTCAGAAAGGAGTAATCAACAAAATTTATAACCTATTACACCATGTACTAGGATAGCCTTAGCTAGCATAGCATAGTGGCTCTAGGGTCGTTCACTGGGATGCGTTTTCACTTCACAATTGATATTAATTCAAAGCTAAATTGGTGCCTTTTCATTTCAAGGTTAGCTTTAAAAGAAAACATAAAGATGTTTGAAAAAGGATTGGTTTTAAGCTAACCAAAAATAGTAGTAACTGATTTTAATTACAAAGAAAAGTGTTTCTTGGAGTTTAGATCACTAGGCTCAGGTTCCTCATACAAAAAAAAGGAGTTCCGGTCACTTGTTTCTTTTCCTTGCATTAAAGAATTAACATATAGTTAATTCTCTAACCGGTGTGGTACAAATGCTTCCCCTTAATGGGTTCAAACACTAAATCCCTCTCACTGATGCATCTTGCAATGGCTCATGCCTTTCACCTAGCATTTACCATTCAAGGTGATCTTTAACCTTGGATTACCCGTCAAAAGCTCACAAGAGATAACTAATAGATGTCTCCTTAGAGCCCAAAAGCTTACCAAGTGTTGGCTATTCTAGAAAATCCTACCTTCAAACCACTTCCCAAAGGCTCGCAAGAGATAACTAGTGTATCTCAATGGACGGAGACCACTTGCCTTACCAAGTGTTGGCTCAAGTGAATTGAAGGCGTTTTAAGTTAACTAAAAAGATAAAAACCATTAACGGGTCACACTTTTTCTTCATTAAAAACTAAAACAATAAAACTTCCAATTTATGCATGAGGAAACTTACCCGACTTTCTTTACTCCAAGAGACAAAGAGCCTAGCCGCTCATCCTCTGAGGAAAAATCCTCAGAGTTTGATTGGCTAGAAAGAAAACTAACGAGAAAACAAAAATATATATGAAAAGCAGAGCAAGTGCTCTGTAGATATATTTCTTACTTATAAAAAAGGTTGTCTCTAAGAACAAGCTCCTAAGATCCAATTATGTAAAGAAAATTACAAACTATATATAAGAGGTTATTCACCCTTTGTTCTTACTTAAAGACTAAGGAATCCTATGATAGGTGGGTTACAAGGAGAGTTTGGGGATTTAGACATCAAATATCTAAAGCAAAATATCTCAAAATGTCAATTGCAAATATCGGGAAGCTTTAGGAGAAATTCCACAGCAAGAGGACTGCGAAATTTTGCAGCAAAAGGACACCATTTTCACAGCCCAAGGCTGATTTCGCAGCCGTGCAAAATCTGCCTTCAGCTTGGAGTGATCGGCTTCCAATGGTTGTAACTCCTTCATTTCAACTCCAAATCATGCACCGTTTGAAGCATTGGATTTTTGACTTCCTGAGCTTCAAAAAGACATATAGCATGCATAAATTGAACTCTAGGAAGTACTCCAAAAGTGGCTGACATGACTGTCATCTAGAATGCTTCATGTTGGATTTCTCTTTGCTTCCCCTCCTTGCATTCCTGATTTGCTTATGGCAAAGGACTTGAAAGCTTTGGTTCTTCATGTTTCTGAGCTTTCCATTGCTTTTCCATGGATTCCAAAGAACTTTCCTCAATCTCGGATTGCTTTGGTGATCAATTTACTAACAAAAACACCAAAACTTACACAATTTGATTAGAAATGATTGCAAAGGTCCTTAATATGTTAATTGGGTTAAAAGGTGAAAACTACTACTCAAAAGTGTTTAAAAGAGTTAATTACAAGCTATAGAATAGCACTTTTTGAGTAGTAATCAGCTCATGACCCAAAGTAGCTCATCTCATCCACACTCTTGAGTAGTTCATAGCATCTAGAGCCTTAAGCTTACGACTTTGAGTCATTCATGTGATTTTTTAGAGCCCTAAGCTCACGACTTAGAGTTGTTTATGTCATCCATAGCCCTAACCTATTCATAGCATCTAGATGTTTGAGCTCATGACATAGAATCATTCATATCATCCACATCCTAGAACGGTTCATTACATTTAGAGGCTTAAGCTCATGTGATCCTGAATCGTTCATATCATCTACAAATTTGAGTTGTTCATAGCTTATAGAGTGTTGCACTCACGATGAAGAGTCCTTCAAGTCAACTAAAGCCTTGGAATGTTGATAGTATCTAGAGTTTTGAGCCTATGGCCTGATGTTGTTGATGTTATCTAGAGCCTTAAGTTTTTCACAACATCTAAAGCCCTAAGCTCATGACCCGGAGTCATTCATGCCAACCACAACCTAGGGTTGTTCATAACATTTAGAGCCTTGAACTCACTTCCTAGAGTCATACATCTCATCCACAACCCTAAGTTTTTCAAAAAATTCAGATATCTAAGCAATTCATAGGGTCTAAAGCCCTAAGCTCACAACCTGGAGTAGCTCATTGCATCCATACCCTTGAGTAGTTCATAGAATCTAGAGCCCTGAACTTATAACCTAAAGTTATTCATATGGTTATCTAGAGCCTTGAGTTCATGACCTAGAGTTGTTCATGTCATCTATGACCCTAAGTTGTTCGTAGCACCAGTGGCTTGAGCTCATGATGTAGAATTGTTCATATCATCTATATCCCAGAGCAATTCATAACATTTAAAAGCCTGAGCTCACAGGATCCTAAGTCATTCATATCATGTACAACTCTGAGCTTTTCATAGCTTTAGAGCCCTAAACTCACGAACCAAAGTCTTTCATGTTAGTCACAACCCTGAGGTGTTCAAAGTATCTAGAGGCCTAAGCTCACTTCTCAAAGTCATTCATGTGATAAAAAAACCTTGAGTATTTCATAGCATACACAAGCTTGAGCTCATGGCACAAAATCATAAATATCATCTACCTCTTAAGGGATTCATAGCCTCTAAAGGCCCCAGCTCACGAGATCCCGAGTCATTCTTATCATCCACAACTCTTAGTTGTTCATAAATCTAGAGCCCTAAGCTCATGGGATCATGAGTCGTTCATATCATTTAGAACTCTAGGTAATTCATACCATCTAGGTTCGAGCAATTGATCTAGAGTAGCTATGTCATCTTTAACCTTGAGTTGTTTGTAGAATTTATAGCAATGAGCTTTTCGTGGCATCCAGAGCCTAAAGCTCATGACCTAGAGTAGCTCATCCAATCCACATCCCTAAGCAGTTGATAGCATCTAGAGCCTTGATCTTATGACTTGGAGTCATCCATGTTAACCATAGCCCAAAGTTGTTCATAGTATCTAGATTCCTAAGCTCGTGACCTAGTGTTGTTCATGTTATTTAGAGCCTTGAGTTGTTCATAACATTTAGAGGCTTCAACTCATGACTTGGAGTGTTTCATATCAACCACAACCCTAAATTGTTCATAATATCTAGAGCATTGAGCTCATAACTCGGTGTAGTTCATGTCATCCATAGACCTGAGCGGTTCATAACATTCAGAGGCTTGAGCTTATGATGCAAAATTGTTCATGTCATCCATAACCCTTATATGTTCATCCCATCTAGAGCCCTAAGCTCATGACCTAGAGACTTTCACATCATCGAAAAACATGACCTGCTCATAGCCTCTAAGGCCTTGAGCTCACAACCCGAAGTTGTTTATGTTAACCACAACCCAAAGTCATTCAAAACATCTAGAGCCTTGAGCACACAACCTAAAAGAGCTCATGTCATTCATAACACTGGGTTGTTCATAGCATCTCAAGCCTTGAGCTCTTGACTTAGAGTAGCTCATGTCATCCACAACCTTGAGTTGTTCATAGAATTTAGATCCTTTACCTCATGACCCGGAGTTGTTAATGTCAACCATAGCCTAGAGCTATTCATAGCATCTAGTGCCTTGAGTTGATAAACTGAAGCAACTCATGTCATTCATAGCTTTGAGTTACTAATAGAATCTAAAGCCCTAAGCTCACCACTCATAGTCATTCATGTCAACCTTACCTCGAAGCTATTCATAGCATCTAGAGCCCTAAGCTCATGACTCAGAGTCATTTATAACATCAAGAGCCTTGAGCTCACAACCAATAGTCATTCATGTCATCCACTAGCTTGAGTTGTTCAAAGCATCTAGAGCTCTGAGCTCACGACTTGGAGACTTTCATGAGATCGACAACCTTGAGTTGTTCAAAGCATCTAGAGCCTTAAGCTCATGACTTGTAGCCATTGATGTTAACTATAACCTAGAGATATTTATAGCATACAGAGCCTTGAGCTCACGACCCAAAGGAGCTCATGTAATCCAAAACCCTGAGTTGTTCATAGCATTTAGAGTCGTGAGCTCACGACTCAAAGTAGCTTAGGTCGTCCATAACCCTGAGCCATTCATAGCATCAAGAGCCTTGAGCTCACAACCCGTAGTCTTTTATGTCATCAACAGTCCTAAGCTATTCATAGGGTTAAGAACCCTAAGCTCACAACCTAAAGTCATTCATGTAAACCATAACCCAAAGTTGTTCTTAGTAACTAGTGCCCTAAGCTAACGAAACCAAAGCGATTACTACCGAAAAGTGCTATTTTGTAGACCTAATTATAAATGTTTTAAGCACCTTTGAGTAGTAATCATATTCATTTAACCTAATTGATTCATTAAGCTCCTTAGTAATTAGTTCTAACCATTTTTAGTGGCAAGTTTACATGTTTTTCATCAACTTATGAACCAATTCAAGCATGCCAATTGATGGAGGAGCTACTTGAGCGAGTTAAGCAAGGATTTTTGAACGTTTACAGGCTTGAATTTCAAGTGGAAACACGAGCACAAGCAATGGGAACACCATTTCGCAAGGGGAGGCAACCAAATGAGCAATTTCGCAAGGGGATTTTCTTCATGGTGCGAAATTTGGCCATTTCGCACCATGAAGAAACCACCTTGCGAAATTTCGCAAGGTGGATTTAGGCACCTTGCAAAATGCCAAATTTTCGCAAGGTGGCTTTTCACCTTGCGAAATTTGGACCCTTCATCTTCCCCCCTTGCGAAATGCCATTGAAATCCCCTGTTTTGAGACATTGTTGATGATATTCCACTGCCGATTCTCCAAGATATTTTGCTTGATTTTTAGCTTTGTAAATACCTATTTTACCCTTGTAATCAACCAATGTAAAGGTTGCTTTTGTAATAGCTCTTATAATTTAGCTTTTTATTGTCTTTAAATAGAGGTGAAGAGCCTCAGACAAAAAAATCTTGTAACCTGTAACTTTATAAGTTATAAGAGCACTTGTGTTCATACGCTTCTTTTCTCTTTTCTTTCTCATTTTCTTAGTAGCCAAACATCCTTGGAAGATGGAAATCCCCAAGGATGAGAGGCTAAAACCTTTTAGTTTCTTGAAGTAATGGATGCCATGTGAAGCTCCCGTGTCAGGATGGAGATTTCCAAGCCATAAATGTAAGTAGCTGAGCGTCATAAATGTTTTCATTCGAAGTAAAGCTTTTAATCCCTCTGACTTGCTTTGAATGGCCAATACTTGATAACCTTATTGTTAGATCCACTGACGTTCATTAGTTATCTCCTACGAGCCATTGTACTGCAAGTCGAGGAGATGACCTATACCAATAAAAGAGCATTTATGAGGTTCAGCTACCCTTTTTGTAAGTTTTCAAGGACTAAAACTCAGTTGTTAAACTCATACCGGTTCGGGAAGTAAGCATCACCTTAGTTGTTTCCCTAACTCGAGGTGAAAAGTCCCAAAATCTCCATTTTTACACAGTGAGTTAAGCATGGCTATCCAGAACTTTGAGAAACTTCTTTTTTCCATCTTTTAACCTATTTTCATGTTAGTTTAGTTTACAACACCTTCGTCTTTTTATGTTTTCATCTTAACCTAATTTTTATTAAGAAAAGTTCACTCCATCCTCCGAACTTCACCAGTTAAAGTAAAAACCCTTCCCAATGTTCGATCCTAGAGCCACTATGCTATAGTAGCTTTGCTACTTTAGTGTTAGGACCTTAGGTATAAATTTTGTTGATACCCTTACATGCCAAGCTCCCAAGATTCGGGTTATCACAAAGTAACTCATGTCATCTACAACCCTAATATGTTAATAGCATCTAGAGCCTTGAGCTCACGACTCAGAGTCATTCATGTCAACCACATTTTAGAGCTATTCATAGCATATAGAGCCCTGAGCTAATGACCCAGAGTCATTCACGCCAATCATAACCCAAAGTTGTTCATAGTGTCTAGAGTGTTGAGCTCACGACTCAGAGTCTTTCATGTGAATCACAACCTAGAGCTATTCATTGCATCTAGGGCCCTAAGATCATGACCTAGAGTCATCTATGTCATCCACAACCTTAAGTTGCTCATAGAATATAGAGCCTTGAGCTCATGACCTGGAGTCTTTCATGTCATTGATAACTCTAAGTTATTCGTAGCACCTAGAGCCAAGAGCTCAGGCCTCAGAGTTATTCATGTCAACTACAACCTAGAGCTATTCATGGCATCTAAAGCCCTGACCTAACGATCTAGAGTGGTAGATGTCATTGACAATCCTAAGTTGTTCATAGCATCTAAAGTCTTGAGCTCATGACTTTGAGTCATTCATGTCAACCACACCCCTGAGATGTTCACAGTATCTATAGCCTATAGCTCACAACCTCATGTCATTCATGTCATCCAAAACCCTAACATGTTCATAACATTTAGAGCCCTAAGCTTAAGACTCAGAGAAGCTCATTTCATCAATAATGTTGAGATGTCATGAGTTGTTCATAACATCTAGATCCCTAAACTGATGACCTATAGTAGCTCATGTCATTCACAACCCTAAGTTGTTCATAGCATCAAGAGCCCTAATCTTATGACCCATAGTATTTTATGTCATCGATAACCCTGAGCCAATCATAGCATCAAGAGTCTTCCACTCACAAGCCGAAGTCATTCATGTCAAGCACGACCAAGAGCTGTTGATAGCATCTAGTGCCCCGAGCTCACTAGCAAAAGTAGCTCATGTCATCCACAACCCTAAGCTATTAATAGCATCTTGAGTCATGAGATCATGGTTTGGAGTCATTCATATCAACCGTAACCTAGTGTTATTCATAGCACCTAGACCCCTGAGCTTAAGACAAAGAGACAGCCCTGAGTTGTTCATAGAATCTAAAGCCCTAAGGGCATGACCCAAAGTCATTAAAGACAACCACAACCCAGAGATTCATAGTATTTGTAGCCCTTAGCTCAAAACCTTGAGTTATTCATGTTAATTACTACTCAAAAAGTGTTATTTGATAGCTTGTAATTAACTCTTTTAAACACTTTTGAGTAGTAGTTATCACATTTTAACCCAATTAACATGTTAAGGACCCTTGCAATCAATTCTAATCAAATTGTGTTAAGTTTTGGTGTTTTGATAGCTTTTTTATCACCAAAGCAATCCGAGATTGAGGAGAGTTCTTTGGAATCCATGGCAAAGCAATGGGAAGCTCAGAAACATGAAGAACTGAAGCTTTGAAATCCTTCGCCATAAGCAAATCTGGAATGCAAGGAGTGTAGGATCCTCCCTAAAAAATGCCACGTGGCTCTTGCTCCCTTGCACACGCAGACGGTCCCCCTTGCGATGCGCGACATAGCTCATTCTACTCAGGTAAGAATTCTGTCCGGTCGACTTTCCACCTTCTCCGGATATCTCACATCCGGAATTCTGTCCGATCGACGTTCCACCTTCTCCGGATATCTCACATCCGAAATTCTGTCCGGTCGACGTTCCACCTTCTCCGGATATCTCACATCTGAAATTCTGTCCGGCCA
This sequence comes from Vitis amurensis, assembly GCA_037355405.1. Classification (NCBI taxonomy): domain Eukaryota; kingdom Viridiplantae; phylum Streptophyta; class Magnoliopsida; order Vitales; family Vitaceae; genus Vitis; species Vitis amurensis. Next base: position 21,480 of record JBAPGN010002644.1, read on the forward strand.
ACATTTCACCTTCTCCAGATATCTCGCATCCGGAATTCTGTCCCGCTAACGTTCCATCTTCTCAGGATATTTCACATCCGACGCCTGACGCCGGATGGGAGAAGAGGGTGTTTCAACTTCCCTGGTCAGACATGTCCAAATCCTCTTATAGCGCTTACCCGGAGAGTTTTTTTTCGAAACTCAGGAAGTCAACAATCCAATGCTTCAAACGGTGTGCGATTCAGAGTTGAAATGAAGGAGTTACAGCCATTGCAAGCAGATCACTCCAAGCTGAAGGCAGAATGTTGCACGTCTACGAAATCAGCCTTTGGCTGCGAAAATGTTGTTCTTTTGCTGTGAAATTTCGCAGCCCTCTTGCATGCACAGCTATGGTGTTCTCCTGAAGCTTCCCGATATTTGCGACCGACATTTTGGGATATTTTGCTTTAGATATTTGATGTCTAAATCCCCAAACTCTCCTTGTAACCCACCTATCATAGGATTCCTTAGTCTTTAAGTAAGAACAAAGGGTGAATAACCTCTTATATATAGTTTGTAATTTTCTTTACACATATATATATCATCATGTAATCCGACGGGAGGAAAATATATAAAAATACAAAGCACTTGCTCTGTTTTTCAGATATATTTTTGTTTTCTCGTTCTTCTTATTTCTAGCCAATCAAACTCTGATGATTTTTCCTCAGACGATGAGAGGTTAGGCTCTTCATCTCTTGGAGTGAAGAAATCCGGGTAAGTTTCCTCATGCATAAATTGGAAGTTTTGTTATTTTAGTTTTTAATGAAGAGAAAGTGTGACCCATTAATGGTTTTTATCTTTTTAGTTAACTTAAAACGCCTTTAAATCACCTGGGCCAACACTTGGTAAGGCAAGTGATCTCCATCCATTGAGATGCACTTGTTTATCTCTTGCGAGCCTTTGGGAGGTGGTTTAGAGGTAGGATTTTCTAGAATAGCCAACACTTGGTAAGCTTTTGGACTCTAAGGAGACATCCATTAGTTATCACTTGCAAGCTTTTGATGGGTAATCCAAGGTTAAGAATCACCTTGAATGGAAAATGCTAGGTGAGAGGCACGAGCCATTGCAAGGTGCATCAGTGAGAGAGAATTAGTGTTTGAACCCATTAAGGGGAAGCATCTATACCACACCGGTTAGAGAATTAACTATATCTTAATTCTCTAATGCTAGGAAAAGAAACAAGTGACCGGAACTGCCTTTTTGTACAAGGAATCGGAGCCTAGTGATCTAAACTCCAAGAAACACTTTTCTTTGTAATTAAAATCAGTTACTATTTTTGGTTAGCTTAAAACCAAACCTTTTCCACCAAAGATTATGTTTTCTTTTAAAGCTAACCTTGAAATGAAAAGGCACCAATTCAGCTTTGAATTGATATCAATTGTGAAGTGAAAACCCATCCCAATGAACGACCCTAGAGCCACTATGTTATGCTAGCTAAGTGTCACGGACTTAGTCGTTCACTAAGCTCGTGCGGCACTTAGACAAGCCAAGACGCTTGATCTTGCTAAGTCAGCCTTGCTCCCAATACTTTGCTCGCTCGGCTAAGACGCTTGCGACTTGAAAGCTTAAAAAGCTTGGTAGGCAACTTCTTAAAGAATGGAAGCTTTCTATTACTCAAAGAAGCCTTTACAAGTGCTTGGATGCTCACTTGCTTGGTGCCTTAGCCAAATGAGGCCCTCACCTATTTATAGGCACCAATGGAACTCTCTGGAACCTTAGAGGGTTCCTTACAACTCAAGACTATTCTAGAATGTCCTACATCATTCTAGGTCAAGCCTATATACAAGTATATACAAGAGTCTTCTAGATTTCTCTAGAAAGCCCTGAACTCCTCTCGTGCCTTCTACCATGGTGTAGAATTGTGTGGATTCCTCCAGACTTCTCTAGAACCTTCCACACTCTTCCCACTCTAGGAGTCTCCAGAAGCTTCCTGGCTCTATATAAGGCCCTGGGGAGGCTCATTTGGATCAGCTTGTGACACTCTCCCCCACCTATGCCGCAGACGTCCTCGTCACGCCTTCTGCCCGGAACCGCTCGATCTGCTCCTGGAACTGCCATAGTGCCTCTGCTGGCTCCCAGCTAGCCTCGCTTTCTGGTAGTCCCTTCCATTTCACTAAGTATTCCGTAGCAGGAGGTACCCCTCGTCTTCTGATGACCCGATCTGCGAGGACGTGTTCTACCTCCTTATCATAGGAGGTCACGACCGCTGTAAGTGCCCTCTTAGACAACCCTCGGCTTGGATCATTCTTGTCTCTGTGATAGGGCTTCAAGTAGCTTGCGTGGAAGACAGGATGAATCTTTAATCTTGGGGGCAGCTCAACTTTATAGGACACCTTGCCGACCTTCCCAAGTATGGGGAAGGGTCCTTCATACCTCCTCACAAGGCCCTTATGCACCGGCCTTAGGGACTTGAATTGTTGAGGAAGGAGCTTGACAAGCACCATGTCTACGACCTTGTACTCCGTGTGTCGTCGCTTCTTGTCAGCCCACTTCTTCATTTTCTTAGCGGCCTTGTCCAAGTAGGAGCGTGCTATGTCAGCTTGCTCGTGCCACCCTTTAGCGAACTTGAAAGCTGCTGGACTTCTCCCTGTATAGCCAATCGTTAGAGTGTGAGGAGTTAACGGTTGCTGCCCTGTGGCTAGCTCGAACGGACTCTTGTTGGTCGCCTCACTCATTTGCAGGTTGTATGAGAACTGGGCTATATCTAGCAACTTAGCCCAATCCTTCTGGTTGGCACTCACGAAGTGCCTTAGGTAGAGTTCCAGTAAGGCGTTCACCCTCTCAGTCTGCCCATCCGTCTGTGGGTGAAAACTTGTGGAGAAGTGAAGCTCCGAACCCATAAGCTTGAAGAGCTCCGTCCAAAACTTCCTAGTGAAGCGCGGGTCGCGATCACTGATGATGAACTTAGGCAACCCCCAGTACTTGACTACGTGCTTTAGGAATAGCCTTGCCGTCTCTTCTGCCGTGCAGTCAGTCGGGGCTGCTATGAAGGTTGCATACTTAGAGAACCTGTCCACCACCACTATGATAGAGCCACTGTTTTCCGACTTAGGTAGCCCGATGATGAAGTCCATGGTGACGCTGTCCCATGGGCGCTCTGCTATAGGTAGTGGCTCTAACAGGCCTCTAGGTTGTTGCTGCTCCACTTTGTCTTGTTGGCACATAAGAAAAGTCCTCACATAGGCCTCAACCTCATCCCGTATTTGAGGCCAATAGTAAGCCGACTCGAGTAGTGCCCTAGTGCGTCGTTGCCCAGGGTGCCCAGCCCACTTGGTGTCATGGCACTCCTTAATCAGGTTCCGTCTTATGTTTCCCCACTTAGGCACGTAGAGTCGTCTCCCTTTGGTGTAGAGTAAGCCATCTTCCACCCAAAACCGCTTGGTCTTCCCTTCATGAGCCAGAGCGATGAGGCTCTTAGCCACTGGATCATGTTGCAGCCCTTCCCTTAGAAGATCTATTATGTCTCCTTGGGGCTGACTCGTCATAGACTCTAGCTCCGCTTTGCGGCTTAGGGCGTCGGCCACATGATTAGCACTTCCCGGCTTATACTCCAGCGTATAGTCGAACTCGGCCAGGAAGTCCTGCCACCTAGCTTGTTTAGGACTCAGCTTTTTCTGTGTTTGGAAGTAGCTAGTGGCCACATTGTCGGTCTTCACTATGAAGTGAGACCCTAGCAGATAATGCCTCCAGGTGCGCAAGCAGTGGACGATGGCAGTCATCTCCTTTTCTTGCACCGTGTAAAGCCTCTCCGTGTCGTTTAGCTTGTGACTTTCAAATGCGATTGGGTGCCTTTCTTGCATAAGGACTCCCCCAATAGCGAAGTCTGAGGCATCTGTGTGTACCTCAAAGGCCTTGGTGTGGTCGAGTAGTGCCAATACTGGCTCCTCAGTCACAGCCTTCTTCAGGTCCTCAAAGGCTTGTTGGCACCTTTCATCCCATTCCCATGCCTTATTCTTCTTAAGAAGATCAGTGAGTGGAGCAGCCCTTGCCGAATAACCCTTTATGAACCGCCGGTAGTAATTAACTAAACCAAGGAAAGATCTGAGTTAAGGTACCTTGGTTGGTGGATCCCATTCTTGGATGGCCTTCACTTTGCTATTATCCATCATCAGCTTGCCATCTCTGATGCGATGCCCAAGGAAGCTCACTTCATCCTTAGCAAATGAACACTTCTCCTTTTTCACGTATAACTCGTTCTGCCTCAAGATCTTAAAGACCTTCCTCAAGTGTTCTTTGTGCTCCTTTAGAGTGTTACTATAGATGACTATGTCATCCAAGTACACCACCACAAACTTGTCCAAGTATGGGTGGAAGATCTTGTTCATGAGGGTGCAGAACGTTGTTGGGGCATTGGTGAGTTCGAAAGGCATCACTAAGAACTCATATGAGCCATACCTGGTCACACATGTAGTCTTCGGCTCATCTCCCTCCACAATTCTGACTTGGTAGTAGCCTGTGAAGTACCTTGCCCTTCCAAGTTGATCGAACAAGTCAGCAATGAGCGGGATGGGATACTTGTTCTTCACCGTCACCTTGTTGAGTGCTCGGTAATCTATGCACATTCGTAGGGACCCATCATGCTTCTTCTGAAATAGAACCGGCGCACCATAAGGAGCCTTGGATGGTTGGATGAACCCCGCATCTAGCAACTCCTTGAGTTGTCTCCTTAACTCTTCCAACTCGGGTGGTGCCATCCTATATGGCCCCATAGCAGGGGGCTTGGCTCTCGATTCCAACTCAATCTTGTGATCTTCCTTTCTCCTAGGAGGAAGTCTCTTAGGCAACTCGGGCGGCATCACATCCTCAAACTCATCAAGGACCCCCTCGATTTCCTTAGGAATGGGTTCTCCCGACCCATCATCCCTTTCTTCCTTCAGGGTGGCGAGGTAGGTCACTTCTTCCCTCTTTAACCCCTTCTTTACTTGCATAGCGGATAACATAGGGGTCTTGAGCGTACCTTCAGTGACCGTAGGGACCATGCATGGATTTTCCTCCTCTAGGATAGCCATTGAGCGTAGGAAAGGTAGTGGAACGGCCTTGACCTTCTGTAGGAAGTCCATTCCTAGCACCATCTTGAAGTCGTCCATGGGTGCCACTGTGAAGTTGACCCTTCCTTCCCACGAGCCGATGTGCATAGTCACCCCACAAGCTACTCCATGTGATGGCTTGGCGGCTGAATTGACTGGCTTGAGCCATCCTCCTTCCTTGGATGCTTGGAGCTCCAGCCTTCTTGCCTCATCCTCCGAGGCAAAGTTGTGAGTGGCACCTGTGTCCACCAGGGCCTTGGTGGCCTTCCCATTCACAAGGGCCTCCACATACATCAACCCTTTGTTTTGAGGCGTCTTAGGCATCGGCTTGGCCTTAAGGGCATTTAGGAGCTGCAACGATCCCATCTTAGCATCGCCTTCCTGCTCCTTTTCCTCGATCATAGCATTTAAAGCCTTCCTTTTAGGGCAGTCCCGTGCCCAATGCGGACCATCGCACAGGAAGCAATTAGTCCTGGGCGTGAACTCCTTCCGCTTGTCCTTGCCTTTGCCATCCTTGCCACTAGGGCCCTTGCTTGATCCTTCCTTAGAAGTATGGCCTTGCGACCTCTTGTCTCCCCCACCTTTGGCCTGGTTACCCTTGGATGGTGGCTTGGGCTTGGAGGAGTCTCCCCTTCTATAATCCACCAAGGATTCGGCTACTGCCATGGTCGTGGTTAGGTCTTGGACAGTGGGTCTCCTTAACTCTTGCTCGGCCCAACTTTGCAAGTTGTCCATGAAGTTAAACAGTAGCTCCTCCTCAGCCATGTTAGGTATCTCAAGCATAAGAGTAGAGAATTCTTTGACATACTCATGGATCGAGCCCGTGTGCTTGAGACGCTTCAAACTCTTCCTTGCTAGGTAAGCCACGTCTTCGGGATAGAATTGCCTCTTGATTTCTCTCTTAAAGGCATCCCATGTGTCTATGGTGCACGTCCCTCTCTCTATATCGGCAAAACGTCGGTGCCACCATAGAGTAGCATTATTAGTGAGGTAGAGGGTCGCGGTGCGTACCTTAGTGGCTTCATCCGTTAATGCAATTGCCTCAAAGTAACGCTCCATGTGCCACAAGAAGTTATCCAGCTCCTTGGCATCCCTCTTGCCACTGAACGTGTGTGGCTTGGGCACCTCCACCCTTGGTGCCTCATGAGTGACCATGACTCGTGCTGACACCGCAGTCTTGTAGATGGCCAGCTCTTGACGAATCTCTTGGTCTCGGGCATCCATGCGTGCAGCCAAGGCCTCCATCCTTGACTCCACACTAACGAACATGGTCATGACCTTGTCTTGGAAGGACATGAACTCCTCGTGTGACACCGGCTGAACTTGTGAGCCTAGCACCCCCTCGCGAAGGTCTTGGATCTGCTCCCTTAGATCCTCTAATCCCTTCTCCATGCCTTGCTCGATCAAGTCCACCCCTTCCCGGGTGTCCGCCATGGCTAGCTCCACTTTGGCTAGCCTTGCCTCCATGTTGGCTAAGGCGTCACAAGACTTATCCTTCCTGCCTCAGCCCCGTGTAGTATGCTCCATCTCCCGTCCACGGGTTTGCTCACTAGTCTCCTCCACGTTAGAGCCTGACATGCTTCCTTTGCTATGCCCACCTCGTAACCAAGCTCTGATACCACTTGTCACGGACTTAGTCGTTCACTAAGCTCGTGCGGCACTTAGACAAGCCAAGACGCTTGATCTTGCTAAGTCAGCCTTGCTCCCAATACTTAGCTCGCTCGACTAAGACGCTTGCGACTCGAAAGCTTAAGAAGCTTGGTAGGCAACTCCTTAAAGAATGGAAGCTTTCTATTACTCAAAGAAGCCTTTACAAGTGCTTGGATGCTCACTTGCTTGGTGCCTTGGCCAAATGAGGCCCTCACCTATTTATAGGCACCAATGGAACTCTCTGGGACCTTGGAGGGTTCCTTACAACTCAAGACTATTCTAGAATGTCCTACATCATTCTAGGTACAAGCCTATATACAAGTATATACAAGAGTCTTCTAGATTTCTCTAGAAAGCCCCGGACTCCTCTCGTGCCTTCTACCATGGAGTAGAATTGTGTGGATTCCTCCAGACTTCTCTAGAACCTTCCACACTCTTCCCACTCTAGGAGTCTCTAGAAGCTTCCTGACTCTATATAAGGCCCTGGGGAGGCTCATTTGGATCAGCTTGTGACATAAGGCTATCCTAGTATATGGTGTAATAGGTTATAAATTTTGTTGATTACTCCCTGAGGACCAAAATCAAGGGACACCAGCTGGACACGTATCAAATGGCACCATTATCAGGGACCATTGAGAGGACATGAATCAGCTGAGACACCAATTGGGAACGAATCACATGTCATTTACAACCCTAAGCTCATGACCTAAAACCTTTCATGTCATCAACAACCTTGAGCTATTCATAGCATATAAAGTCCAGAGCTTACAACTCAAAGTCGTTCATGTCAACCACAACCCAAAGTTGTTCATAGCATCTAAAGCCTTGAACTAAAGACCTAGATTCATTGTATCAACCACAACCTAGAGGTGTTCATAGCATCTAGAACCTTGAGCTCATGACATACACTCATTCATGTCAACCATAACCCAAAGCAAGTGATAGCATCTAGAGCCTTAAGCTCATGACCTAGAGTAGCCCACATTATTCGTAGCCTTGAGCTATTCATAGCATCTAGAGCCCTAAGCTCATGACCAAGAGTTGCTCATGTCAACCATAATCCTGAGTTGTTCATAGTATCTAGAGCCCTAAGCTCATGACCCATAGTCTTTCATGTCATCGACAACCTTGAGCTCTTAACAATATCTAGAGCCCTAAGCTCATAACCCGGAGTTGTTCATGTCAACCACAACCTAGTGTTGTTCATAGCATTTAGATTTTTTAGCTCACCACCCAGAGTAGCCCACGTTTATCAACATCTTTAAGAAATTCTTAGCATCTAGAGTCCTTAGTTCATAACCTGGAATCGTTCATGTCAACCATAGCCTAGATTTGTTCATAGCATCTACAGCCCTGACCTCATGACCTAGAGTCTTTCATGTCATTCATATCCCTAAGCTATTCATAGCATCTAGAGCTTGGAGCTTATGACACGTAGTTATTCATGCTAACCACAACCCTTAACTGTCCATAGCAAATAGTGTCTTAATGTCACGACCTAGGGTCATTCATGTCAACCACAACTGTAAGTTGTTAATAGTATCTAGAGCATTGAGCTCATGACCTAGAGTCTTTCATGTCATTGACAACCCTGATTTGTTCCTAGCATTAGGAGCCTTAAGCTCACAACTTAGAGTCGTTCATGTCAACCACTGCCCAAAGCTATTCATAGCATCTAGAGCCCTAAGCTCACAACCTAGATTAGGTCATGTTAGCAACAACCCTAATTTGTTAATAGCATCTAGAGCCTTAAGCTCATGACTTGGAGTCGTTCATGTCAACCACAATGTAGAGTTATTCATAGCATCTAAAGCCATGAGCATAAGACCTAGAATAGCTAATGTCATCCATAATCCTAAGTTGTTCATAGGATCTATAGCTTTGAGCTCCTAACTTGGAGTTCTTCATGTCAACCATAACCTAGAGTTGTTCATTGCATCTAGGGCCTTAAGCTCATGACCTAGTGTCATACATGTCCTCAACACCCCTGAGTTATTCATAGATCTGGAGCCTGAGCTCACAACTCGAAGTCTTTCATGTAATTGGCAACCCTGAGTTATTCTTATTGTCTAGAGCTTTAAGCTCACAACCCAAAGTCCTTCATGTCAACCATATCCCAACGTTGTTCATAGCATTTAGAGCCCTGAGCTCATGATCTAGAGTAGCCCATGTTATCCACAACCCTAAATTTTTTCTTAGCTCACAACCTGGAGTTGTTCTTCTCAACCACAACCTAAAGCTAGTCATTGAATCTAGAGTCCTTACCTCATGACCCAAAGTCATTCATGTCATCCATAGCCCTGACTTGTTCATAGCATCTAGAGCCTTGACCTCATGACATGAAGTCATTCATGTCAACCATAACCAAATGTTGTTCATAGTATCTAAGCCCTGAGCTCATGACCTAGAGTAGCCCATGTTATCCACAACCCTTACTTATTTATAGCAACTGGAGCCTTGAACTAATGACCTAGAGTAGTTCATGTCAACCATAACCTTAAGTAGTTCATAGTATTTACAGTGCTAAGCTCATGACCCATAGTCTTTCATGTCATCAACAACTTTGAGTTGTTCATAGCATTAGGAGCCTTGAGCTCACAACCTAAAGTCGTTCTTGTCAACCACAACCCAAAGTTGTTCATTGCATTTAGAGCATTAAGCTCATGACCTAGAGTACATCATGTCATCCACAACTATGAGCTACTAATAACATGTAGAGCCCTGAGCTCAAGCCTAGAGTCATTCATGTCAACCATAGCTTAGAGCTATTCATAGCATTTAGAGCCATGAGTTCACGACTTAGAGTCTTTCATGTCAACCACAACCCTGAGCTATTCATTGCATCTAGATCTAAAACTCAGGACTGAGAGTCATTCATATCATCCATAACCCTAACCTCTTCAAAGAATCTAGGGCCTTGTGCTCACAACCCAAAGCCTTTCATGTTATAAAAACCCTAAGCTATTCATAGCATCTAGAGTCGTGAGCTCATGACTTAGAGTTGTTCATGTTAACCACAACTTAGAGCTTTTCATAGTATCTAAAGGCTTCAACTCACAACCCAAAGTGCTTCATGTCATCAATAGCCTTGAGCTATTCATAGTATCTAGAGCCATGACCTCATGACTCAAAGTATTTCATGTTAACCATAACCTAGAGTTGTTCACTGCATCTAGGGCCTAGAGCTTATGACTGAGAGTCATTCATGTCATCCATAACCCTAACTTGTTCATAGAATCTAGAGCCCTGAGCTCACAACCTAGAGTCTTTCATATTATCGACAATCTTGAGTTGTTCATAGCATCTAGAGCCTTGAGCTCACAACCTCAAGTCGTTCATGTCAACCATAGCCGAAAGCTTTTCAAAGCATCTAAAACCTTGAGCTCATGACCTAGAGTGGTTTATGTCATTGACAACCCTGAGCTATTCATAGCATCTAAAGCCCTCAGCTCAATACCTGAAGTCGTTAATGTCAACCATAGCCTAAAGTTGTTCATAACATCTAGGGCCCTAAGCTACCGACTTGGATTCGTTCATGTCATCTACAACAACACTATGTTACTAATAGAATCTAGAGCCTTGAGCTCACAAACTAGAGTCTTTCATGTCATTGGGAACCTTGAGTTGTTCATAACACCTAGAACCCTGAGCTCACCCCCTAGAGTCATTCGTGTCAACCACATCCCAAAGCAGTTCATAGTAACTAAATCCCTGAGCTCAAGACCCAAAGTGGCATAAGTCATTGACAACCCTGAGTTGTTCATAGCATCTAAAGCCCTAAGCTCATGACTCAGAGTCGTTCATGTCGACTAGAACCCTCTTGTGTTCATATTATATAAGCCTTTAGTTTACGACCCTAAGTCATTCATGTCATCTGCAATCCTAACCTGTTCATAGCATTTAGAGACCTCAACTCATGAGAAAGAAGAGTTAATGTCCTAAGCTGTTCATAGCATTTAAAGCCTTGATTTCACGACTTAGAGTAGCTCTTGTCATCTATAACCCTAAGTTGTTCATAACACCAACAACCCTAAGGTCACAACTTGTAGTCTTTTATGTCATAGACAACCTTGAGCTATTCATGGCATCAAGATCCCTTGGCTCATGACCCAGAGTCATTCATGTCAACCATAACCAAGAGTTGTTAATAGCATCTAGTGCCTTGAACTCACAAACAAAAGTAGCTCATGTCATCCATAGCCCTAAGCTTTTAATAGCATCCAAAGTAGTGAGCTCATGACCTGGAGTCATTTATATCAACCACAACCTAGTGTTATTCATAGCATCTAGAGCCCTAAGGTTAAGACCTAGAGTGGCTCATATCATTGACAACCTTGAGCTCTTCATACCATTTAAAGCCCTGAACGCATGACCTAAAGTCATTCATGTTAACCTTAACCTTAAGATGTTATAGTATATGTAGCCTTTAACTCAAAACCCCAAGTCATTCATGTCATCTACAACCATAAGCTCAAGATTTGTAGTCTTTCATGTCATTAATAGCCCTGAGTTGTTCAAAACATCTAAAGTCCAGAGTTCACAACCAAGACTCATTCATGTCAACCATTACCCAGAGTTGCTTCTAGCATATTGAGCCCTGACTTGATGACTTAGATTTGTTCATGTAAACAATCGACCATAGTTGTTCATAACATCTAGGGCCTTGAACTCACGAAATAGAGTCATTCATGTCAACCACAACCCAATGTTGTTAATAGTATCTAGAGCCATGAGCTCACGACGTAGAGTAGCCCATGTTATGTACAACCTTGAGCTATTCATAGCATCTAGAGCCTTGAGCTCATGACTTAGAGTTGTTTCTATCAATCCCTGAGTTGTCATAGTATCTACAACCTTAAGCTCACAACCCATAGTCTTTTATGTTATTGATAGCCTTGAACTATTAATAGCATTTAGAGTCCTAAGCTCACAACCTGGAGTCATTTATGTCAACCATAACCCAGCACCGTTCATAACATTTTGAGTCTTGAGCTCACGACCCAAAGTAGATGATGTAATCCGCATCCCTGATCCATTCGTTGCATCTAGAGTCCTCATCTCATGACCTAGAGTTGTTCATGTCAACCATAACCTAAATTTATTCATAGCATTTAGAGCCCTGACCTCAATACCTAAATTCTTTTATGTCATCAATAATGCTTAGCTGTTCATAGTATCCATAGCCCTCAGCTCATGACCTGAAGTAGTTTATATCATTCACAACCTTGAGCTATTCATAGCATTTATAGCCTTGTTCTCATAACATAGAGTAGTTCATGTTAACCATAACCCACCGTTGTTTATTGCATGACCTAGACTAGCCCATGTTATCAACAAGCTTCAACTATTTATAACAACTAGTACCTTCAGCTCATGACCAAGAGTCATTCATGTCAACCACAACTCTGAGTTTATCATAGTATTTATAGCCCTAAGCTCATGACCCATAATCTTTCATGTCATTGACAACTCTGAGTTGTTCATAGCATCAATAAACCCGAGCTCATGACCCGATGTCATTGATGTCAACCATAGCCTAAATCTGTTCATAGCATTTAAAGCCTCGATCTCATGACCCAAATTATCTCATGTCATCGACAACCCTAAGTTTTTAATAGCATTTAAAGCCTTGAGTTCAGGACTAGCAGTCGTTTATGTCAACCGCGGCCCAAAGTTGTTCATATCATCAAGTGCCTTGATCTCATGAACTAGAGTAGCTCATGTCATCCATATTCACGAGTTGTTTATAGCATCTAAGCCTTAAGCTCACAACCCGGTTTCATTCATGTCAGCCACAACCCAATGTTATTCATAGCATTTAAAACCCTAAGCTCATGACCCGTAGTCATTCATTTCAACCACATTGTAGAGTTGTTTATAGAATCTAGAGCCCTAACTTTACAACTTAGATTTGTTCATGTAATCCATAACCCTAACTTGTTCATAGAATCTAGAGTTATGAGCTCACGACATGAAGTCATTTATGCCAACCATAGCCCAACGTTGTTCATATCATTTAGAGCTTTGAGTTCACAAACAAGAGTATTCCATGTTATCCACAGCCCTTAGCTATTCATATAAACTAGATCCTTGAGCTCACGATCGAGAGTTGTTTATGTCAACCATAACCCCGAGTTGTCCATAGTATCTATAGCATTGAGCTCATGACGCATAGTCTTTTATGTCATTGATAGCTCTAAGTTTTTCACTGCATCAAGAGCCTTGAGCTCACGACCCAGAGTCGTTCATCTCAACCATAGCCCAAATTTGTTCATAGCATTTAGAGCTCTGAGCTCACGACCTAAAGTACCTCATGTCTTCCACAAGCCTGATCCATTAATAGCATTTAGAGCCTAGAGCTTATGACTCGAAGTCATTCATGTAAACCACCACCCATAGTTATTCATAGAATTTAAAGCCTTGAGCTCAACACCTAGAGTGGCTAATGCCATCCATAGCCCTGAGTTGTTCATAGCATCTAGAGTTATGAACTCATAACTCAGAGTCTTTCATGCCAGCCGTAGCCTAGAGCTATTCATTGCAACTCATGCCTGAGCTCATGACCCAAAGTCATTCATGTCATCCACAACTCTGAGTTGTTCATAGCATCGAGAGGCTTAAGCTCATGGCACAAATTCATTCATGTCAACCATAACCCAACATTGTTCATAGCACTTAGAGCCTTGAGCTCACAACCAAGAGTATCCCATGTTATCCACAACCCTTAACTGTTCGTAGCAACTAGAGCCTTGAGCTCATGATTAAGAGTTGTTCATGTCAATAATAACTCTAAGTTATTCATTCTATCTACAATGTTGAGCTCATAACCTGTAGTCTTTCATGTCATTGATAGCTCTAAGTTGTTCATAACATCAAGAGACCTAAGCTCAAGACCTGAAGTGGTTCATTTAAACCATAGCCCAAATTTGTTTGTAACATCTAAAGGCTTAAGCTAATGACTTAGACTACCTCGTGTCTTCTATAACCCTGAGTTATTAATAGCATCTAGAGCCTTAGCTCATGACTCATAGTCATTCATGTCAACCACAACCCAAAGTTTCTCATAGCATTTAGAGCACTAAGCTCAAGACCTAGAGTGGTTAATGTTATCCATAGCCCTGAGTTGTTCATAGCATCTAGTGCCATGAGCTTACAACTCAGAGTCTTTCATATCAACCACAACCTAAAGCTATACATTACATCTAAGGACCTGAGTCCACAATCTAGAGTCGTTGATGTCATCCAAAACTTTGAGTTGTTGATAGCATCTAGAGCCCTAAGCTCACGACACAGAGTCATTCATATCAATCACAGCCCAATGATGTTCATAACATTTAGAGCCCTGAGCTCACAACCAAGAGTATCCCATGTTATCCACAACACTTAGCTATTCATAGCAACTAGAGCCTTGAGCTCATAATTGAGAGTTGTTCATAGTATCTACAACGCTGAGCCCATGAGCTATAGTCTTTCGTGTCATGAACAACCCTAAGTTATTCATAAGAACAAGTGCCAAGGTCACAGCCTAGGGTCATTCATCTGAACCATAGCCCAAATCTAGTCATAACATTTAGAGCCCTAAGCTCATAACCTAGAGTACCTCATTCTTCCACAACCCTGAGCTATTAATAGCATCTAGAACCTAAGCTCACAACTCGGAGTCATTCATGTCAACCACAACCTAGAGTTGTTCATAGCATTTAGAGCCCTGAGCTTAAGTCCTAGAGTGACTAATGCCATCCATAACTTTGAGTTATTCATAGGATCTAGATCCATAAGCTCACAACTCGGAGTCTTTCATGCCAACCATAGCCTAAAGCTATTCATTGCATCTACGACCCTGAGCCCATGAGCCAGAGTTGTTCATGTCATCCACAACTCTGAGTTGTTTATAGTGATTACTACTCAAAAAGTGCTATTTGATAGCTTTTAATTAACTCTTTTAAACACTTTTGAGTAGTAGTTATTACCTTTTAACTCAATTAATATATTAAGGACCTTTGTAATCATTTCTAATCAAATTGTGTAAGTTTTGCTGTTTTTGTTAGTAATTTGATCACCAAAGCAATCCGAGATTGAGGAAAGTTCTTTGGAATCCATGGCAAAGAAATGGAAAGCTCATAAACATGAAGAACCAAATCTTTGAAGCTTTATAGTCCTTTTACATAAGCAAATCCGGAATGCAAGGAGGGGAAGCAAAGAGAAATCTACCATGAAGCATTCTAGAGGACAGCCACTGTCAGCCACTTTTGGAGTACTTTTTGGAGCTCAATTTATGCATACTATATGTCGTTTCGAAGCTCGGGAAGTTATCAATCCAATGCTTTAAATAGTGTATGATTCAGAGTTCAAATGAAGGAGTTACAGCCATTGGAAGCCGATCACTCTAAGCTGAAGGCCAATTTTGCAGGGCTACGAAATTAGCCTTTGGCTGCGAAATGGTGTCCTTCATGCTGCGAAATTTCGCAGCCCTCTTGCACGGCTGTGAAATTCTCCTGAAGCTTCCCAATATTTGTGACCGACATTTTGAGATTTTTTGCTTTAGATATTTGATGTCTAAATCCCCAAACTCTCCTTGTAATCCACCTATCATAGGATTCCTTAGTCTTTAAGCAAGAACAAAGGGTAAATAACCCCATATATATTGTTTGTAATTTCCATTACAAAGAGAAAGGTCAGGAGCTTGTTCTCAGACAACTTTGTATAGTTTTGCAAGGAAGTAAAATACAGAGCCTTTGCTCTGCCTTACCTTCTCGTTTTGATTGTATATATTTATTTAATTTTTCTTACTAGCAAAACAAGCTCTGAGGATGTTTCCTCAGAGAATGAGTGGCTAGGCTTTTAGTTCCTTGGAGCTAAGGTTTTCGAGTAAGGCCCCAAATGCAAGAATTGGTAGTTTTGTTGTTTCAGCCATTAATGAAGAGAAAGTGTGACCCATTAATGATTTCTATGTTTTTAATTAACTTAAAACACCTTTAATTCACCCGAGCTAACACTTGGTAAGGCAAGTGATCTCCGTCCATGGAGATGCACTAGTTTATCTCTTGTGAGCTTTTGGGAGGTGACTTGAAGGTAGGATTTTCTAGATTTTCCAACACTTGGTAAGCTTTTGGACTCTAAGGAGACATCCATTAGTTATCTCTTATGAGCTTGAGAAGGGAAGTCCAAGGTTAATGATCACCTTGAATGGCAAATGCTAGGTGAGAGGCACGAGCCATTGCAAGTTGCATCAGTGAGAGGGAATTAGTGCTGAAATCCATTAAAGGGAAGCATCTGTACAACACCGGTTAGAGAATTAACTATATGTTAATGCTCTAATGCAAGGAAAAGAACCAAGTGACCGGAGCTCTGTTTTTGCATGAGGAGCCTCCCCTGTGAACCTAAAACTCTAAGGAATGTTTTTCTTCATAAGTAATTTCCATTACTTTCTTTTTAGTTAGCTTAAAACAAAACCTTTTTTCAACCAAAGTTTATGTTTTCTTCTTAAGCCAACCTTGAAATGAAAAAGCACCAATTTAACTTTGAATTGATATCAGTTGTAAGTTGAAAACCCTTCCCAGTGAACGATCCTAGAGCCACTATGCTACATTAGCTAAAGCTATCCTAATGCAAGGTTATATAGGTTATAAATTTTGTTGATTACTCCATTCTGAGGACCACAATCAAGGAACACCAGCTGGACATGAATCAACTAAGACACCAATTGGGAACCACGAATCAAATGGCATCGTTGCCGGGGAAGGTGCCAACTTCACAGTGATATTATTTCAGCGTACTTGTGATTTTCATCACAAGTTTGGTGAATTTTCTTTCATTTTACTAACTCTTTTAGTTGTTTCTTTTACTTCTCCATATTCTAACATAGCTTTTAATTTAGTTTTAGTTAATCTAAATCTTTTTGTAGTCTTGTTTTCTTTTGTTTTCCTCTATTTTTGTTTGTGTTACAGTTGATACTAGTTGTGTATGCCAAATTGGATACGAGATAGTGGAGGAAGGCTTGTTAAACGTGAAACACCTCATAACAAGGAATTGGAATTGAGCTTGAACATCATGGAAACTACACCTGAAGATCTGCATAGTCACCATGGTCATCAGGACAATTCTAATGAATTCAGATCAATGAGGGACCACATGCATCCACCTCGTATGAGTGCACCATCATGTATAGTGCCCCCTATAGAGCAGCTAGTGATCAGACCCCATATTGTTCCACTTCTACCAACTTTCCATGGAATGGAAAGTGAGAATCCCTATGCACATATCAAGGAATTTGAAGATGTTTGTAATACATTCCGAGATGGAGGAGCTTCAATCGACTTGATGAGGCTTAAACTATTTCCTTTTACTTTAAAGGATAAGGCCAAGATTTGGCTTAATTCTTTAAGGCCAAGGAGTATCCGTACTTGGACTGATTTACAAGATGAATTCCTCAAAAAGTTTTTTCCTACTCATAGAACAAATGGCTTGAAAAGGCAAATTTCAAACTTCTCAGATAAAGAGAATGAGAAATTTTATGAGTGTTGGGAAAGATACATGAAAGCCATTAATGCTTGTCCACACCATGGTTTTGATACATGGCTATTGGTGAGTTATTTCTATGATGGGATGTCTTTCTCAATGAAGCAACTCCTCGAGACAATGTGTAGAGGGGATTTCATGAGTAAGAATCCAGAGGAAGCTATGGATTTCTTGAGTTATGTGGCTGAAGTATCAAGGGGATGGGATGAACCGAACAAGGGAGAAATGGGGAAACTGAAGTCTCAACCGAATGCTTTTCATGCTAAGGCTGGGATGTACACCTTGAATGAAGATGTTGATATGAAAGCAAAATTTGCAGCTATGACAAGAAGATTGGAGGAGCTAGAACTGAAAAAGATGCATGAAGTGCAAGCTGTTGCTGAAACACCAGTCCAAGTAAAGCCATGTTCTATTTGTCAATCTTATGAACACTTGGTGGAGGAGTGCCCTACAATTCTAGTTGTTAGAGAAATGTTTGGAGATCAAGCAAATGTCATTGGACAATTCAAGCCCAATAGCAATGCTTCGTATGGAAACACTTACAACTCAAGTTGGAGGAATCATCCAAATTTTTCATGGAAGCCAAGAGCACCTCAGTACCAACAGCCGGCTCAACCATCTCAACAAGCTTCAAGTCTTGAACAAGCAATAGTGAATATCAACAAGGTTATGGGTGATTTTGTTGGAGACCAAAAATACATCAATGCTCAACTCAGTCAAAGAATTGATAGTGTAGAGAATACTTTGAATAAAAGGATGGATGTGATGCAAAATGACTTATCTTAGAAGATAGATAATCTCCAATACTCAATCTCAAGGCTCACTAATTTGAACATAGTGCAAGAGAAGGGTAGATTTCCTTCTCAACCTCACCAAAACCCCAAGGGCATCCATGAAGTAGAAACTTATGTGAGAGAATCTTCACAGGTGAGAGATGTCAAAGCCTTGATCACTCTAAAGAGTGGTAAAAAGGTTGAGTCACCAACACCCAAGCCACATGTTGAAGAGGAAGAAGAAGAAGAGACAAAGAAGAGGGAGGAAATCAAAGAAAAGAAGAAAGATATTAGTGAAGAGAAAGAGGACCATGATTCAACAGTGAATGCAAATCCGGAGAAAGAACTTATTAAGGAAGAAACACACATCTCCACCTTTTCCTCAAGCTTTGCATGGGAAAAATGGGATAAAAAATGCATTAGAAATCCTTGAAGTATTGAGGCAAGTGAAAGTCAATATTCCATTGCTGGATATGATTAAGCAAGTTCCAACATATGCAAAATTCCTAAAGGACATGTGTACTATCAAAAGAGGGTTGAATGTGAATAAGAAAGCCTTCTTGACTAAGCAAGTAAGTGCCATCATACAATGCAAATCTCCTTTGAAGTACAAAGATCCACAATGTCCTATCATTTCAATCATGATTGGAGAAAAGGTAGTGGAAAAAGCTTTGTTAGACTTGAGAGTAAGTGTGAATTTGTTACCATATTCTGTCTACAAGCAATTGGGACTTGGTAAATTGAAGCCAACATCAATCACTCTATCTTTAGCTAATAGATTAGTTAAAATTCCAATGGGGATAATTGAAGATGTCTTAGTTCAAGTTGATAATTTCTACTATCCAGTAGATTTTGTTGTTCTTGATACTGACCCCTTTGTTAAGGAAGCTAATTATGTTCCAATCATCCTTGGAAGGCCATTTCTTGCTACCTTAAATGCAATCATCAATTGTAGGAATGGACTTATGCAACTCACTTTTGGCAACATGACACTTGAGCTTAATATCTTTTATATGTCTAAGAAGCTAATCACTATGGAAGAAGAAGAAGGTCCAGAAGAGGTATGCATTATTGACACTCTAGTGGAGGAGCATTGTAATCAGAATATGCAAGACAAGTTGAATGAAAGTCTTGAGGATCTTGAAGAAGGGTTGTCTGAGCCCACTGATGTGCTTGCTACTCTACAAGGTAGGAGGAGGAAAGAAGAGATTCTACCTTTATTCAATAAAGAGGAGGCACAAGAAGCTGCTAAGGAAGAGATCCCAAAGCTCAATTTGAAACCTCTGCCCATGGAGTTGAAATACACATACCTAGAAGAAAATAACCAATGCCCTATTGTTATATCTTCATCTCTTACTACTCATCAGGAGATTTCTCTACTTGAAGTTCTCAAGAGGTGTAAGAAAACAATAGGATGGCAAATATCTGACTTGAAAGGAATTAGTCCTTTGGTTTGTACACATCACATATATATGGAGGAAGAAGCTAAACCAATTCGTCAACCTCAAAGAAGATTGAATCCTCATTTGCAAGAAGTAGTGCGAGCTGAGGTGCTGAAGCTACTTCAAGCGGGTATTATTTATCCCATATCTGACAACCCTTGGGTGAGTCCTACTCAAGTGGTACCAAAGAAGTCAGGGATTACTGTGGTTCAAAATGAAAAAGGAGAAGAAAGTGATGCACACCTCACTTCAGGTTGGAGGGTGTGTATTGACTATAGGAAATTGAATATTGTGACAAGGAAATATCATTTTCCACTCTCGTTTATTGATCAAGTGTTGGAGAGAGTCTCTAGCCATCCTTTCTATTGCTTCTTAGATGGGTACTCAGGGTATTTCCAAATTGAAATTGATGTGGAAGATCAGGAGAAGACCACTTTTACATGTCCATTTAGAATATACGCCTAAAGAAGAATGTCTTTTGGTTTATGCAATGCACCTGCAACATTCCAAAGATGTATGCTTAGTATCTTCAGTGATATGGTGGAGCGAATTATGGAGGTTTTCATGGATGATATCACCATATATGGAGGTACATTTGAAGAATGCTTAGTCAATTTGGAAGCGGTTCTTAACAGATGCATTGAAAAAGACTTGGTGCTCAACTGGGAGAAATGCCACTTTATGGTACATCAAGGAATTGTCCTTGGCCATATCATCTCCGAGAAAGGCATTGAAGTTGATAAAGCAAAGTTGGAACTTATTGTCAAATTGCCATCCCCAACAACTGTAAAAGGAGTAAGGCAATTCCTTGGCCATGCAGGATTCTACAGGAGATTATAAAAGACTTTGATTACTACTCAAAAAGTGCTATTTGATAGCTTGTAATTAACTCTTTTAAACACGTTTGAGTAGTAGCTATCACCTTTTAACCCAATTAACATATTAAGGACCCTTGCAATCAATTCTAATCAAATTGTGTTAAGTTTTGGTGTTTTGATAGCTTTTTGATCACCAAAGCAATCCGAGATTGAGGAGAGTTCTTTGGAATCCATGGCAAAGATGTCCGGACAGGGCGTCCGAACACACCATCGGAGGGCGACGGAACATGGGCTGTGGCAGGCTATCGGAATGACGTAGCAAGGCTTGCTCACTTTAGTCAATGATTCGGACAACATATCCGGATAGGATATGCTATCATCCGGGGTGTGATGTTCACGAGTGTCGTGTGCTTCTCCCTGAGGGAATCCGGATAGGGGAGCGCGCTAATTCGTGCCCAATTGGTGTATCAGCTGATTCATGTCCAGCTGGTGCTCCTTGAATGAGGGAGTAATCAACAAAATTTATAACCTATTACACCATATACTAGGGTAGCAAAGAAAAAGCTACTATAGCATAGTGGACTCTAGGATCGTTCACTGGGAAGGGTTTTCAAATTAAAAATGATACCAATTCAAAGTGAATTGGTGCTGTTTCATTTCAAGGTTAGCTTAAGAAATAAAACACAAACTTTGGTTGAAAAAGGTTTAGATTTAAACTAACGACATAGCAAGTAATGGAAATTACTTATGAAGAAAAACATTCCTTGGAGATTTAGGTTCACAGGGGAGGTTCCTCATGCAAAAACATAGCTTCGGTCAGTTGGTTCATTTCCTCGCATTAGAGAATTAACATATAGTCAATTCTCTAACCGGTGTTGTACAGATACATCCCTTAATTGGATTTCAGCTCTAATTCCCTCTCACTGATGCAACTTGCAATGGTTCGAGCCTCTCACTTAGCCTTAACCATTCAAGGTGATCTTTAACCTTGGACTTTCCTTCTCAAGCTCGCAAGAGATAACTAATGGATGTCTCCATGGAGTCCAAAAGCTTACCAAGTGTTGGCAATTCTAGAAAATCCTACCTTCAAGTCACCTTCCAGAGGCTCGCAAGGGGTAAACTAGTGCATCTCCATGGACGGAGATCACTTGCCTTACCAAGTGTTGGCCCAGGTGACTCCAAGGCGTTTTAAGTTAACTAAAAACATAGAAATCACTAAAGAATTACACTTTCTCTTCATTCATGGCTGAAACCACAAAGCTATTCATTCTTGCACTTGGAACCTTTCCCGGCAACCTTAGCTCCAAGGAACTAAAGGCTTAGTTACTCATTCTCTGGGGAAACTTCCTCAGAGAGTGCATAACTAGTAAATGAAAAATACAATCAAAGTGAGAAGGTAAGGCAAAGCAAAGGCTCTGTATTTTACTTTCTTTTAAAACTTTTATAAAAGGTTCGTCGTCCCGAGAACAGGCTCCCGAGAGCTATTTATATGAAAATTACAATAATAATTATTACATGGATATTTACTCTTTTTCCTAACTTAATAGCTAAGGAATCCTATAATTGGTGGCATAAAAGGAGAATTTTGGGATTTAGACAACAAAAATCTGTAGAAAAATATCTCATAATGTCGGTCGCAAATATCAGGAAGCACTAAGGACCAATTCGTAGGTGAAAACGAGGTCTGCGAGATTTCACAGATGCTCAAAAAGGGCTGCGAAATCACTTCGCAGCAAAAGGCTGATTTCGCAGTGCTGCGAAGCAGGCTTTCAACTTGTGGTACTCTGCTTCCAACAGCTGTAACTCCTTCATTTCAGCTCCAAATTGCGTACCGTTTGAAGCATTGGATTGCTGACTTCCTAAGATTTTAAACGACATATAGCATACATAAATTGGACTTAAGGAAGTGCTCCAAAAGTGGCTGACATGACTGTCATCAAGAATGCTTCATGGCAGATTTCCCTTTGCTTCCCTTCCTTGCATTCCGGATTTGCTTATGGCAAAGGACTTCAAAGCTTTGGTTCTTCATGTTATGAGCTTTTCATTGCTTTGCCATGGATTCCAAATAACTCTCCTCAATTTTGGTTTGCTTTGGTGATCAAAAAGCTATCAAAACACCAAAACTTAACACAATTTGATTAGAATTGATTGCAAGGGTCCTTAACATGTTAATTAGGTTAAAAGGTAATAACTACTACTCAAAAGTGTTTAAAAGAGTTAATTATAAGCTATGAAAGAGCACTTTTTAAGTAGTAATCACGCGCCGGGTGTCCTCTTGGGGAATCCGGATGGAGTTGCTCTGGATAGTGACGCGCGGCATAGCTCATTCCACCTTCTCTGGATATCTCACAGCCGGATGGGAGAGGAGGACGTTTCAACTTCCCTGGTCAGACATGTCCGGATCTTCTGGTAGCGCTTACCCGGAGAGCATCCGTAGCCGCCAATTCAGATTCCCCAGACAACTTGGCTCGTCAGACACTCGCGATTTGCCGGATCCATTTCCGCCTACAATCAAAAAGCAAACTCTGATAATACTGACGACCAAGTCTCCATTTTGCACAGTGCAACGGAATTTCTCTTGAAGCTTCTTGATATTTCCGATTGACTTTTTGAGATATTTTGCTTTAGATATTTGATGTCTAAATCCCCAAACTCTCCTTGTAACCCACCTATCATAGGATTCCTTAGTCTTTAAGTAAGAACAAAGGGTGAATAACCTCTGATATATAGTTTGTAATTTTCTTTAAGAAAAAAAAAAAAGAGTGGGGAGCTTGCTCTCAGATGCATCCTTTGTACAATTTTGCAAGAAATATATTTTACAGAGCACTTGCTCTGTTTTTCATATATATTTTTGTTTTCTCATTCTTTTTCTTACTAGCAAAACAAGCTCTTAGGAAGTTTCCTCAGAGAATGAGTGGCTAGACTTTTAGTTCATTAGAGCTAAGGTTGCTGGGAAAGATTCCAAGTGTAAGAATTTATAGCTTTGTGGTTTCAGCCATTAATGAAGAGAAAGTGTGTTCCTTTAATGATTTCTATGTTTTTAGTTAACTTAAAACACCTTCAATTCACTTGAGCCAACATGTGGTAAGGCAAGTGATCTCTGTCCATGAAGATGCACTAGTTTACCTCTTGCAAGCTTTTGGGAAGTGACTTGAAGGTAGGATTTTCTAGAATTGCCAACACTTGGTAAGCTTTTGAACTCCAAGGAGATATCCATTAGTTATCTCTTGCGAGCTTGAGAAGGGAAGTCCAAAGTTAAAGATCACCTTGAATGGCAAATGCTAGGTGAGAGGCACGAGCCATTGCAAGTTGCATCAGTGAGAGGGAATTAGAGCTTAAATCCATTTAAAGG
Organism: Vitis amurensis; assembly: GCA_037355405.1. NCBI lineage: Eukaryota > Viridiplantae > Streptophyta > Magnoliopsida > Vitales > Vitaceae > Vitis > Vitis amurensis. The sequence continues at coordinate 45,078 of JBAPGN010002644.1, forward strand.
ATACATCTGTACAATACCGGTTAGAGAATTGACTATATGTGAATTCTCTAATGCGAGAAAATGAACCAAATGACCGGAGCTCTGTTTTTGCATAAGGAACCTCCCCTGTGAACCCAAACCTCAAGGGAATGTTTTTCTTCATAAGTAATTTCCATTACTTTCTTTTTAGTTAGCTTGAAATAAAACCTCATTTAACCAAAGTTTGTGTTTTATTTCTTAAGCTAACCTTGAAATGAAAAAGCACCAATTTAACTTTGAATTGGTATCAGTTGTGAGTTGAAAACCCTTCCCAGTGACGATCCTAGAGCCACTATGCTATATTAGCTAAAACTATCCTAATGCATGGTGATATAGGTTATAAATTTTGTTGATTACTCCCTCAATCAAAGAGCACCAGCTGGACATGAATCAGCTGAGACACCAATTGGGAATGAGTCAAATGGCGCCGTTGCCGGGGAAGGTGCCAACTTCATAGTGATATTATTTCAGTGTACTTGTGGTTTTCATCACAAGTTTGGTGATTTTTCTCTCATTTTACTAACTCTTTTAGTTTTTTTTTTTTACTCGTTCATATTCTAGCATAGCTTTTAATTTAGTTTTAGTTAAGCGAACTCTTTTTGGTAGTTTTGTTTTTTTTTTTTCCTCTGTTTTCGTTCTTTTTTGTTACAGCTGATACTAGTTGTGTATGCCAAAGTGGATACAAGATAGTGAAGGAAGGGTTGTTAAACTTGAAACACCTCATAACAAGGAGTTGGAATTGAGCTTAAACATCATGGAAACTACACCTGAGGATCAGTATAGTCACCATGGTCATCAGGACAATCCCAATGAATTTAGATCAATGAGGGACCGCATGCATCCACCTCGTATGAGTGCACCATCATGTATAGTGCCCCCTACAGAGCTGCTAGTGATCAGACCCCATATTGTGCCACTTCTGCCAACTTTCTATGGAATGGAAAGTGAGAATCCCTATGCCCATATCAAGGAATTTGAAGATGTTTGTAATACATTCCGAGATGGAAGAGCTTCTATCGACCTGTTGAGGCTTAAATTATTTCCTTTTACTTTAAAGGATAAGGCCAAGATTTGGCTTAATTCTTTAAGGCCAAGGAGTATCCGTACTTGGACTGATTTACAAGCTGAATTCCTCAAAAAGTTCTTTCCTACTCACAAAGCAAATAGCTTGAAAAGGCAAATTTCAAACTTCTCAGCTAAAGAGAATGAGAAATTCTATGAGTGTTGGGAAAGATACATGGAAGCCATTAATGCTTGTCCTCACCATGGCTTTGATACATGGCTGTTGGTGAGTTATTTCTATGATGGGATGTCTTCCTCAGTGAAGCAACTCCTTGAAACAATGTGTGGGGGGGATTTTATGAGTAAGAATCCTAAGGAAGCTATGAATTTCTTAAGTTATGTAGCTGAAATCTCAAGGGGATGGGATGAACCGCACAGAGGAGAAGTGGGAAAGATGAAGTCTCAACCAAATGCTCTTCATGCTAAGGCTGGGATGTACACCTTGAATGAAGATGTTGATACAAAAGCAAAATTTGCAACTATGACAAGAAGAGTGGATGAGCTAGAATTGAAAAAGATGCATGAAGTGCAAGCTGTTGCTGAAACACCAATGCAAGTAAAGACATGTTCTATTTGTCAATCTTATGAACACTTGGTGGAGGAGTTCCCTACAATTCCAGTTGCTAGAGAAATGTTTGGAGAACAAGCAAATGTCATTGGTCAATTCAAGCCCAATAACAATGCTTCGTATGGCAATACTTACAACTCAAGTTGGAGGAATCATCCAAATTTTTCATGGAAGCCAAGAGCACCTCAGTACCAACAGCCGACTCAACCATCTCAACCATCCCAACAAGCTTCAAGTCTTGAACAAGCAATAGTGAATCTTAGCAAGGTTGTGGGAGATTTTGTTGGAGATCAAAAATCCATCAACTCTCAACTCAGTCAAAGAATTGACAGTTTAAAGAATACTTTGAATAAAATGATGGATGGGATGCAAAATGACTTATTTCAGAAGATAGATAATCACCAATACTCAATCTCAAGGCTCACTAATTTGAACACAGTGCAAGAGAAGGGTAGTGTAGACCCCCCCAAGGAGCTGGGGGGGACTTTTCTTTTATTTTATTTTTTCTTTGCTGTTTTTCCGGAAGGCTCTGAAGTGGGCTGCTTTCAGGCGGCTGATGAGAGGTTGGCTCGGGCAGAGAAGTGCGGCTGATGGGAGAGGCAGCAGAGAGGCTTGCGGGAGAAGCCAAAGAAAAAGAAGCTAAAGGGAAAACAGAAAGGAAGGAAAAAGGGGGTGAAAAAAAACAAACGGAGGGGTCTTCTTGCTGATGGGCAGCTGAAGGGAAGCTTATCAGGTGCATTTTCTTGGACCGCATACCTATTGCAGTTGTTTTCCTTGTTATTGTTGTGACTCTGTTATCAATAATATGTGCTTTGTTCTTCCTGTGAAATTCATTTAAGAGTGATCCGATTCCTTTTTACCTCTCCCTTGGATGCCTGACTCATATCTTTGGGTCTTGTTTCAACCTGGTTTTCCCACCTGTACGAGAACCTTCTGACTTCAAGATAAGATGAGGCTCATGTGTTTGGATACTCTGTTTTTTTTGTGTTGGCTCTTTGCTATTGATACTCTGTTTTTTTTTTCTTATGGCCACACATACCCATTATGTCCAACACCACTCACGTCTCACATCTCTCATTCCGGCCACTATCCATTCCATGCATTTCCTACCCGCTTATTGCTAACTTTCCCATGCACATGAAGCCCCATGCGCACATGCCAGCCTTGCTCATTCAAATACCCATATTTTGCACTCACCATTAACCATTCATCCCACCTGATTCCATTATGTATTTATCCAACCATCTATCATCACCCACGCCATCCATAAGCAAGAATACCAGCCCGCTTCTCTCGTTCTTTCTCGTTGCTCGACACGTATTCCCCCCATGCATGGCCACCTTAGCCCTCATACCCACTGGTTCTCATATTTCATGCTCACAGAATAGGATCCCCCTACCACATTCACCTCATTCAACTCAACATCTTCTCAACCATACCCCATGACTCCTTTCCCGTTTATTTCATTCCCTTCCCCAGCGCATGAAATCCCGCACATGGTCACCCAGTACTCAGGCCCAGTTTGGCTTCGCCGGACCCGTTCACAGTGTTGGCGGCATGGCGTCAGGCGTGACGCAGTCCTGGACCTCGTGCCCGTTCGCACCTCAGCTACCCGCCCCGGCCAGGCGAGCACTAGCACCAGCCACCTTGACGGCTGCACCTTCTAGTTGCCGCTGAACCGCCGCCACGACTCCTCTCTCCATCTTGCCGCTGGTGGTGAAGTCTCTCACTAAGGATGATATTCGGGTGGAGAAGCAAGCTGGAGGAAGATGGTGTTTTGGGCTTGTCTTAGGCCCAGGTTTGTGATGGGTGGTTGCTTTGGGCTTGCCCATGAAGGCTTTGGGCTAAGGTTTGAGTTGGGGGCATTAGGCCCAGGTTGATGATGGATGTTTGCATTGGGCCAGCTTGTGAAGGCTTTGGGCTTTGGGCTTGAGTTTGAATTAGGAGCCCAGGCCCAAGCCTGTGCTGAAGATGGGGCCTTTGTCTTAAGCCCATTTCTATTATTATTATTATTGCTATTATTATCATTATTTAAATCTGCAAGTTCACCTTTAATCTTCAAATTCAACTTTCAAAATCCATATTCTAGCAATTTAATATTATTATTATTTATTATTATTATTATTATTATTATTATTAATTCAACTTTTAAAATATTATTATTATTATTGTTACTTCAAAAATTTTAATATTATTATTATTTATTATTATTATTATTATTATTATTAATTCAACTTTTAAAATATTATTATTATTATTGTTACTTCAAAAATCTTATTATTATTATTATTATTATTATTATTATTATTTGGATCTCTCACCATGTACCACCCATTTGCCTCAAGCCCACGAATTTGGGCTTCTCACCATGCACCACCATTATTATTATTATTATTGGAATTTGGGCTTTATCACCATGCACCACCCAGTTGCCTCAAGCCCACGAATCTGGGCTTCTCACCATGTACCATCCATTTGCCTCAAGCCCATGAATTTGGGTTTATCACCTTGCACCACTATTATTATTATTATTATTGGAATCTGGACTCCTCACCATGCACCACTCGGTTGCCTCAAGCCCACATAGAATTTTTATTATTATTATTATTATTACTATTATTATTGTTATTATTATTATTAATGTCATTATTATTATTATTATTATTGTTAATTCAACTTTATTATTATTGTTATTATTATTATTATCATTATTAATTCAACTTTTAAAATCTTATTACTATTATTATTATTATTAAGTCAATTTTTAAAATCTTATTATTATTACTATTATTATTAACTCATCTTTTGAAACCTTATTATTATTATTATTATTAATTCAAATTCTAAAATCTTACTATTATTATTGCTATTAATTCAACTTTCAGAATCTTATTCTTATTATTATTATTAATTCAAATTTTGAAATCCTACTATTATTATTGTCATTAATTCAACTTTCAGAATCTTATTATTATTATTATTATTATTATCATTATTACCGTTATTAATTCAACTTTCAAAATCTCATTATCACTATTATTGTTAACTCAACTCTTAAAATCTTATTATTATTGTTATTATTATTAATTCAAATTTTGAAATCCTACTATTATTATTGTCATTAATTCAACTTTCAAAATCTTATTATTATTATTATTATTATTATCGTTATTTCAACACCTTATTATTATTATTATTATTATTATGATCATCATCATCATCACCCTTTTCACCCTAAGCCCTTCTAATTCTAAAGCCTAAGCCCACTTCCAAAGCCTTTCTCACCCTAGGCCCTTCTAATTCCAAAGTCCGATTCGTGTATCCAATATCCTGATCCCATTTCCAATGTCCTAAGCCCAATTCCATAGCCCTTTTCACCCTAGGCCTTTCTAATTCCAAAGCCCTTCTAACCTCTTCCATTTCCAAAATCCCTTTTAAACCCCCTTTATTTATCCTTATTGTTTTTATTACTGTTATTAAAAATCTATACTCTCGTAGTGTAATTTTCTATTATTATTATTATTATTATTATTATTATTATTAAAAATCTATATTCTAGCAGTTCATTTCTTATTATTATTATTATTATTATTAATTCAACTTTCAAAATCTATATTCTCACAGTATAATTATTATTTTTATTCTATATTCTCGCAGTTTAATTCCCTAAAGTCCGTTTCTCATTTTCTTTAACAAATTTCAATTTAATTACCGGAGCTCTAATCTTTTAAATTTAATTCCCAAGACTCCAATTTTCAAATAAACTCCAAAAATCCTACTTTCACTCGAATAGTTTTAATTCCATTTCGGTTTTTAAATAATCTTCTGATCTTCTTGATTCTACGTAAGCAAAGATAAGTTATTCATAATTCTAGAACACGAAATTTGTAACACTAATTCATGAATCATAAATTGGGCCTTGGTGGGGGCCCGATGTTCGATCCCTTCCGATTCTCAACTGTTGCACTTGATGTATTTTGTCATATCTTCATTTTGCACTTCGATATGTATGAGCTATATTTTGTATTCATTAATTGTGCGCTAATCCCGCTTCTTGATAGCGCATTGTGGCTGGTGGCCGAGGTACGCATCCATTCTCATTCTAGTCAATCTCTATTGCGTGTTTTGATTCCCATATTGTGCATGATTTAGGTGAGTATCCATCGACTTTCTCATTGATTGCCACATCTGTTTCATTGTATTAGTAGAGACCCGACTTTAGGGACTTAGAGGGGTGCTATGGTCCGTACCGTACCTTCCTGATAAGTAACCTGACCCCCGAGCCCGATCAGGTTTTTCACAGACCACCTTTTCCAAAACAAGGAGTCGCACTTAGGGTTTTCTTTCTTATTTTGTTACCCTTTAAAAATAAAACAAAAATAAGTGGCGACTCCAAGTCATTTTTAATCAGCAAATCAATTTTTTTTTTCAAATAAAAATAGAGCTCTTCATTCGAGTGGGAAACGCATGAGCCGAAATGCGGGGTCCACAAAATGGCGACTCCGCTGGGGATTTTTTTTTAGAGGGTCAAGCTTGAACTTAGAGTGAAGCAAACATGGCATTTGATTGGACGCTTAGTGGATGCTCATCTCTTGATTGTACATTGAGGATTTCTTGATGCGTGCTTAAATGTCGTATTCATTTGAGATTTTGACATGCTGGATTATTGATGGTTGATCTTATTGCATTGCTTAGCGTATTGATTCTGATTTTGGCATGATTGTTCTGATCACTGCACATGCATACGCTCACCATTGTATATCGCTCAGCTTGACATGTTGATTCACTAACTTGTATACAATTTTGGATCGTCTTTGAGCATGATGTTTTTATCACTATTCGTCTTGATTGTCGTATTCTCGCTTATCTTGTGTGTACATGAGTGATATATCCTGCTCTGCCTGACTGTATGATGCATGATTGCCCTCCCTCTGCATGATTGCATGCCGCTGTTCTATGTGGGTCTCAACTTCTATCCCCTTGCTTCAAATCTCTTGGACTCGGTCATTCCTTTCATCTCGATTCTCACAATGCAAGTGTGAGACTTCTGTGTGCTGCTCTCTGACCGAGCCAAAGCTAGAGTAGGGTCTAGCGACGGGCTAATATCGATGCACGGGAGCATTTGGAAAGGAGAGCCGACGCTTCGATGTGCGATTGGAGTCCGATCATTGAGACTGTATAGCCCGAGCTAGGTTTCATGGATAGTCGGTGCGACAGTGTTCCCTCCTTCTGCTCTAATCTTAGGGTTTTGGATGCACGCACCCATTCGTTGTGCAACTGCGAGTTTGTTTAGGCTTCCAGAGCCAATCACTTGCGTCTTGTTAGGGATCCGAGCTATTACTTCTCCGTCTAACATTAAGTTAGCTTTTTGGTTTGGCTTCCAGATTGCTGTTTGTTTTCTAGTTTAACTTTAGGTTAGGTTTTTTTTGTTTGGCTTTCCAACTGTTGCCTGTCTAGCTTAGCTTTTAAAATTAGTCTTTGGTTTGACTTTCAGAGCTGTTATCTTCTTGTTTAGCGTTCAGAGTTAACTTTTCGGCTTGGCTTCCAGAGCCGTTGTTTTTCTCAGTTTAGTGTTTAGAGTCGGCCTTGTCATCCAGAGTCACAACTCCTGGAGTCCATATCCACTGGCTTTGCGCATCTTGCTTTCATGGTTTTACATTGTCCCTCGGTTTTTCTTCACTCCGTTATCCTGTGCTTATCGTATTCTCTCGTAAGTCCACATAGGTAGTCCCCTTGGGCGCATTCTTGTTCGTACCCAGGGTGGTTCACGTTACTCATTTGACATTGATCTCTTTGGGTCATTTGTGGAGACATCTTAAGAGGATTAAGTCCTTAGTGTAGCTTCAGAGGCATTTTGAGACTTTCTCTTTTAGGATTAGAGCCTTTGTGTTCGTATACTAGCCTGAGTAAGCTTGCATTTCCTAGCGTCCGCTATGGGGTCGTCCTGATTCTTCGGTAGATTTTGCACTTCATTACAAGCTCACATTTCACAATAGCTTTCTGTCACTTCAGCGTTCATTATTCCCTTACCTCGTGAGCTCTACACGATGAGAGGGGGCCATATTTGTTAGACCCCCCGAGGGACTTGGGGGCAAAGATTTTTTGGAAGTGGTTAATTATTATACTGTTGTTTCTGCTTCTGACAGGTCTCTCAAAGTGGGAGGTTTTGGGTGGCAGTAGATGGGGACGGGGTACGGGGATGGCTTTGTGGAGGAAGACTCAAACAGGGAAGAAAGCTAAAGAAAAAAGGAGGAGGGAAAAGGGAAGGGGAACGGAGGCAGACCGCCACTTCAGTTGGGGGCTTCAGGTATGGCCATCTCCTCAATTTTGGGTCTTTCTTTTGTTGCTATTTTACGTCAGTTCATGTTGTTGAATCATTCTTCTCTGTCATTGGGCTTGTCTGATTTATAGCTTGGCACCTTTTCCCGACCAATGCTCGTCTCTGCCTCACCCCGTCCCATCGCATGGTGTCACCTCACCTATCTCCTCATAGCACCTCTTTTCCCCTAATACGCCATAGTCCCGACTCCACAAGATTCCCAA